>JBBPFJ010000660.1:0-62669 GCA_037975025.1 Excoecaria agallocha | reverse complement strand
AAAAACATCTTTTGTTGGAAGAAAAGCCAGAATATGTTCCATAACCGCATCAAGAAGGTTTTTTATTGAAAATCTATCCCTATTCAAGGTCTGCTCACTGCAAATATTTAGCTTCTTGGAAGAACACAGATTCATGATTCAATTATTTAACTAAAACAAAAATATATATTACTTGTCAAAATCCATAGCTATTATATCTAAGTCTCCAATAATATAGATTGAAAGAAACATAATGCATAAATAGGATTAAAAGAGAACTAGCAATAGGGAAATAAAGGGAAAAGGCAAAAAGCAAGCAACCCAAAAATCGAAAATCTTATTGAAAATAAATAAGTGAAAAAGTAAAAAAAAAAACAAAATTACATTTTAATGTTAAATTCATATCTGCGCTTTCTTCCTTAAAGCACCACTGGCTGCAATTAACACCTAAAAAAGAACAACCACATAAATACAAAGTTAAATTTAACCCTCGACTATAAACCCCACAAGGAACAAAACTAAGCAAATAAAAATTGAATCTTAAATGAAATTGCTGAACTGGTAAACGATCTAAACCAAAAGTTGGCCATAACCCATTCTCCTAAATAGCAGGAATGAAATTCCTAAATTGGAAGACTTTTACAAAAAAATATATAACATGTTTCAAAAGCAACTCAAAATAAATCTCAGAGACACAATACTAAGTTTTATGTCTAAGAATTACCAGGTATAAGGTTGTGAATCTATCCTAGGTCAGACTTTGACAAAATAGACGAAAAGACATGAAAACATATTTTTCAGATCGTGCACTAGAAAATGATACATAACACAAGAAAAAACAAGAAGTACAAAAATTAACAAAGTCAGACAAGTAAATCTCATTCAATTTTAGCTAGTTTATTTAATTAACGAAGAATATGAAGAGCTAATGAGTCAACGTACAATGTAGAAGCAACTCTATCTAGGTATTATATATGTACTATTTAGAAGTTTTGCCTTTACATCATCACTTGTCTCATTAACAATTAAATTATCAAATAAAGGAACAACTTTTTAGGCACTGCATTAATCTACTAGGGAACCTGAGAAAGAAATTAGACCAACTGACATTGATAAAAAAGGCCAAAAAAATTAAACTAGATTTTTTCCACAAATCAAACCTATATAATTGCTCTGAGTGTGATGTTGAGGAAAATTGAGAACAATTTCATAGAGAGGAACTTGCCAGATGCCAACTTCAATAAATGACAGCTCATTACCACCCAAAGGTAACTCTTTTTGTTCAAAATGCACCTTTTGATGTAGAGCTCTTAAGTTGCTCAAGCCTTTTGATGCCATCTCGAGCTCTCAAAAGGATCTTCTTAGAATTCTGATATATCAGGGACTTATCGAGATGCCATGATGGATGGATCGATGATGGGAACATGGCCGACGATGAAGGGAATGGCGACAAAGAAATTGCCGGTGAGGTGATTTATGCCGTTGATCGGCTGAAGATAGGCATGGCATCTTTTTCCTCTATTCCTTTCCCAATCTCTCCTCTTTCCTCTCTCTTTTTTCTTAATTCTTATTTTTCTTTAATTGTCATTTCTTTTTAGAATTTGTGGCTAAGACATTTTTATACCTAGGGCAAAAAGTGTAGAAAATACTTAAATGCCCCTAATTTAGCAATAAAATTTAATTTCCATATCTAATGCAAATTTAGTAATGGATTTCTATTTCAGTTGCTGAATTAGCAACGAAAATTTTTTTTGTTGCTAATTTAGCAATGGAAATAGAATTCCATTGTAGTTTACCAACGAAAATTGAATTTTGTTGCTAAATTCTATCATAAAATTTTGGTGCTAATAGTTTCCTTTATTTTTAGTAATGGTAGACAATAATTTTCCATTTCCATTGCTAAAGAAAAAAAATTCCAATCAAAATTAGCAAAGGAATTTTATTTACATTGCTAATTAGAAATGGAATTATATTTTTGTTGCTAATTAGCAACGAAAATAAATTCTGTTGCTAATTTTCCATTGCTATTTAATAATTTTCTTGTAGTGATAAATGGGATGCATACACGACTACGACATGGCATGAAAAATATGTGTTCATGATATATGGCTTGTATGTCCATGGTATAGGTTGTATATAGCACATTGTATAACAATCTTCAAAGCATAAGACCCATGTTCAACATACCTCATGTATAATGGTGTGCAGTATAATGGTAGGTATGATTAAATGTATATGACATGGCATGCAATTTAGCATGGAATATGTATGGCATTTGCTTTGTATATGGGATCCAATATGAGGTGAATGTGATGTTTGCGTGCACATGTGTATGACAGCATTCATGAGGACCAACTCAATGACTGATACGTTACTACGTACATTGATATATTCATACTATGATACATGTCAATTGTGTACATATGATGATGGATGCTTACATATGAATGCTACAATATATGTTAATACATACTCACGATGGTGGATGTATATTGCTACAACATATATTAATATGTACATGCAATGATGGGTATAATGCCAATGTGATGGTAGATGTGTACATGCACGTGTTATAATGCATGATGGATATTTAAGTGTAATGCCATAGCTCATGTATGTTTATTTGTACAAGTTATAATAGGTGATGGATGTTCATATGTTTAAGTTATGGCAAATGTTTACATGTTCATGTTACAATATATATTTACATGTCACTATATGCTCATACTATACCATGTGTCAATACGCACATGCACGATTGATGTACATGTATGTCATAATGTATGCTCAGACACTCGTCAATATGCACATGTGATAGTGAACATTTACATTTACAGGCCAATATGCATATGGTAGATGTTATAAGGAATGTCTATGTGCATATGTCACAATGTATGTTAATATGCACATGCCGTGACAAGCATTACTATGTACATGTAGGATACGCATATGTACATATCTTAATTCATGCTAATATGACATGCATTACTATATACATGTACACTGGATATATGTTCATGCCATGGTAATGTTAGTGTATTATTTTATTACTATTTACACATTTTTGAATTGTAACAATGTATATAGGATGATGTATGAGAATAAATATGTTAAGGATGTATGTAGTGTGGGGGTTAATCATTGCATTATGACGATGATACGTAAGTGTAATATATGATATCGATTAATGCATGATGATGCACGTGAATAATTAATATATTATGCATGATGTATGAGTATGCTAGCCATACACATGATACATCATATGGATAAGCATACAATGTATACATGTGATAATGTGTTATGCATAAGATACACATGACACATGGATATGGACATAGACATGCTAGACACACATATGATGTATGACATCATATGAATGTGTTATATACATGAAGCATGGTGAATATGTCACACATCGACGTATGGGAGTGATACACATGAATGGCATACATACAATGTGTGACGCAAATGTTAGCATGAAACATAATGATGTGTAATATACAAGTGATGCATGAGCATGACATATACATAATACATGGGAGAATTCTATATACAAAGTAGAATGTACAAACTAGAAAAAATTTAATACAAAATGTACATTTTACAACACACAGAATGAAACATACACATTTTCATGGCAAAAAGAACTCAAGTATAGAATGCACACATTTTGCATTATCATATTATTTTTCATTTGCACACAAAATAAGATGCATGCACATGCACACTTTTGTTTAATAGAAAATTATGCACACAAGATTTACATGTTTTAATCTTATTACATGGAATGATTTGTGCAAGCAGAAATTATACGCATAAGATGAGATGCACATACATCAAGAATATATGCACACCAGACATGCATAATTTATTATTTATTGTCATTACTATTATTTTTTTTTCAATTAAAAATGTATTCACGTGTATGCAACATAGACATACACATGCAAAATAAAAAGGAAAATCTTTCCAACCTTATAGCTCCCACACAGGAGGTCGTATGGTATCTTTCCTAAGCAGGATTAGTGTTAGTGGTTATGCCCTAGGCCAAACATTAGGCCCTTTATGTAATGTCACATTTAATTTTGTAAAATTGAGTTTTCTTCATATTATTATATTGTTGGCATGTTACGTTATAATAATGTTTGTAAATAACAATTTAATGTTATTTTGACTATCCCTAGTCATTTATCATTAAATGATTAATGATAAATAAAGACTAATATAAGTTTTATTGATAATTATGGGATGATTATATATGTGGTGATATGAATTAAACTTATAAGTACTTGTTAGAGAATAGAGTACTGCATAGACCCACAATGAGATATTACATGGGTTAATGTAATTAGTGATCTCATAATAGTTATGTTATCGATCCTTAAACCTGAGATTATCACTGTATCCTACATGACGAACATTATGTTTTAACATAATCAAACATTATCTTTAATCGGATAATCATAAAGGTTATGATTGAACATAATGAGAATCATGCAGAGGATAGTGAATAATCAAGAAGGAATTTATCCCTCTCTTATAAGAGAGATATCTATTAGGCCCCTTGATAAGTAGGAATGATAAATGCATGGTCGTGCTCAAATGAATTGATGGAGCGATCAATATCATTTGATATTATCAGTCTACTTAGTGATCGAGAAATTATATATTTGTACTATATAAGTTTAACATGGACCATGACTTATGTTCAAACAAGATATCGTGTGACAAAGGGATTATAACATGTTCTATTAGGTTAAAATCAAATTATCGATATTCATATTATTTGGGTAGTCATAATGTCTTGCTAGAAACCACTTATGACTTGTGGGCCCGTGATGAGATTATGGCCCACTGCCAATATAATATGAACCTATTGGGTCATACACATAGAATGCGATAAATGGACTAAGGGTTAATTCAGGCATTTCAAATTTTATTTTGTAATAAATTAAAATTCGAAATAAGCAATAATAATAATAATAATAATAATAATATTTAAGATTAATATTAATATTATTATTCTTATTTTAAATAAGAAATAAGGTATTTCTTATTTTAATAAGAAAAGTGGGCCCGAAGTTTTCTCTCTCTTAATTAGTGTTAGGTCAACTATATATGTATATATATATAGTAATGTATATATAAAACCCTAATTAAGCAAAAGAATAAGTTGTAGCCGCCACTTAAGAGAGAAAGAGAGAGAAAATCGTTGTCTTCTGTAATCTCAAATGAGAGAAAAAAAAACCCTAGCTGCCAAAGAAATGAGCTAGCACCCCAGGTGATTCTCTTCATTGCATTCACATGTGGATACCGGTAGAGGGTGTCATTTCGCGTGAAGTCGCACCTACAATTCGATTTATCTGCGCTTCGAGAGGTTGGTAATCATTACACTTCTCTTTCTATTAAATCAATTGGATCGTTTGGATCCATGATGGGTTTCTTTTTCACCATGAATTTTAATTTTAATATTTCAAAATCCAACAATTAGCTTATGGATTAACAGGGCACCCAATGAATGTGTATGGTGTATGGTGGAAAACCAACAGTATAACCTCTCTAAATTTAAAGCAAATGTGAATGGATTTTGGCTATAGTGTATTTAAACAATCCAAATTAATTGAAATGCACCCACCGGGGCATGAAAGCCTTTGATGAGCTGACATTTAAATTTATTGCGATCTATTTAATAGATAAAGGGGCATGTCACAAGTAAGGTATTATGGTACATGCCCCCGAGTGGAAGTGTCTATGCCATTACATGGGCTTTTGGTCTTGTAATACAGCTTTAAGGCTACCCAAGTGTGGTCCCTGCCAATGGGTCTAGCTCATCATGAGCATAACGACTAATTGAATCACCATTTGATATACTAAAAGATATAAGGCTTGGGCTAGTGGTCCTTCCTAACACTTCACTATATTGACTAAACGTAAGGTTATGCTTTAGGAATGCACTAGGGTTAAAAGAGGGATGCCTAACCTAATTCTAAGGCTTTAGCATAAATGCAATGCAATTTAATTCAAAAAGAGATAAAACATTTTAATCTCTAAACTCATTTATATTAAATTAACCAAAGATACTTTCAAAACAAAATCTCATGGTCCTTAGTGGAGTTGCCACTGTGATGTAAGCCAAACCCTGTAGGCATCTAATTTGCTCTCAAAAAACCCACTTTTAGGGCTTAAGACCACACAAAATTTTATTGAACTTATGAAGGTTGGCCGCTTTGCAATAGATAGTGTAGACACCATGCTTTGAGGTAGCCTAAATTAGGGTTACTCGATGATGAGGAAATAGTAAATTATTGACAGTAGGTTCAGATCTCAAATCTTCGATCATGGATTTGTCATTTTCTCTCAAAGAGTTTCATGATTTTCTAAATGCTTTCAAATATTTTCTAGTGATTTAACAAAATACATAAAAAAAAACCCTGATTTTAGACTGACTGTGGTGACAGATGGCCGTCTGTCACCGGAAGGGTGGTTGTCTATGGGTCCTCACCTCTGGAACAGTGTAAATCAGGGGCTTTTTAGGGAAAGCTAAGGTCTAGTGATAAGGGACACCCATCCATGGGTTAAAACTAAGATTTTCCCACGTTTTTCTGGATTTCAAAAGGGGAAGTTACTTGAAAAGGATCAAGTTCAAATTTTATGGATTTTGTTTCCTATTCTTGCAATTTTTGAGTTGTAATTGGATTAAAACTCTTCTTTAGGTATAAAAACAAAAGTCAAGGGTTTTCTTATGGGGGAATTATTATTCTTTTGAGAGCAACCATCAAATAAGAAAGAAAGCTAATTTCTTTCTCTCTTTAAAGGTTTTATACTTTAGCAGTTTTCTTAACACATGATAAGTGTGAATTATACTATATATTTAGTTTGTTTTTAATATATTTATTTTGTTAATTTAGTTAATTTATTAATTAATTTGTTAAACTTGTGATTTAAGGACCTAATTGAGTATTTTGGTGCCTTTAGGTGTTTATTTATAGGAAAAAGAAGTAATTGAAAGACTAAAAGGAGAATTCAACAAGTTTAGTATGAAAGAAGAAAAAAATATATTGTGGTTTAGTCCAGAGGAGGACCATTCAGTGGAATCACTTTTTGATTCTACCGAATGGCCCTTTAAAGAAGGGAAATAGGGAGCATTCGGTAGAATCAGTTTTCCATTCTACCAAATCATGAGAAAAGTCAAGAAAGAGCATTTGGTGGAGTGTTTTTTGACTCTACCGAGTAAGGATCAAATTGAAGTCACAAATTTCTTAATTCGCTAGATTCAAAATCTATTCTCCTAGTTCAAACTTGTGCGATTAAATTGGAAGTTTTGTTCTAACTAGAATAGGAAGTTTTTTATCAATTGAAATAGGAATTCTTCTGCTATTCGGATTAGGAAGTTTCAAGGCATGGAATTTCTTCTTATGGCAGCTTAATTCAACTATGAAAGGGCACCAAGACACCAAAGGAGAAACAAAAAAAGGAATGAGATGTAGAGAGTAGGAGGAGTTGTAGAGAGCAAGTCTCTTTATTACTGTCATTTCTTTAGTTTTAGTTTTAATTTTCTTTAGTTAAATTTTGTATAATAGTTTAGCTCTATTTTTCTATTTTTCTTAGTTTGCAATTATCTTTATTTTAATTTTTCTTTTATTTTCATAATGTTTGGCAAGTAATTTTTTTCTCTTTTGCTAAGAGAAACTTGAATCCTCAGTCTTTTATTGTAATGACTTAGTTGTGCTTTAATTCAATAAAAGTTTGATTATTTCTTAGTTTTGAGAAAATTCTTATCTTTGATTATGTTAAGATCGGTTATTAGTTTATTGGTTTAATAACTAAGAATTGATTTATGCATAATCTTTGATTTGCATGTTCTTATATTAATTCTTTAATGTCAATGCATGATTGATTTTTGATTTTGGGGTAATTGTGTATTGGTAATATTGGTTAATACTGAGAGAGGATGAACTAAGAATAAATTAAAGTTGAATTTAATTGAAAAAGAGTTTAATGAATGTTTAAGAAGTTAAAACTAGATTTTTATGCTAAGTGTTAAATTGTCCTTAAACAAGGAATTTGATATTTAAGAAAGATATTCTTGATTCAAGATATCAGGCCTTATTTATTTGATTTTTTTATAATCACTTGTGTTACTTTTGTTATTGAGTCATTACAATGAAAGTTGAGATGGATAGTTCCTTTAGCAAGAGTATTTCAGTTATTACATTGTGTTTAATTCATGCTTGTCTAATTTTAGTTATGTTTTAGTTAATTATTTACTTAGTTCTTAAATCGAAAACATTGGAAAATAATCTCAAATTTATTTAATTCATACATAGATATTATTCTTAGCAATCCATGTTTCCTTGGGTACGATATTTGGGGTCTTAATCTATATTTTCTTATATTACTAGCCGATCCAGTACACTTGCTAGACACCGGTCAACACACACATAATGAATTTTATACTTTCTTTGAGAATTAAAGAGTGCGATTCAGAGCAAACATCTAGACTACACAATTCATAGGGTCAGAATATCTCCTGAGGGTAATATTCTAGGCTCATTCTCATTTTCTCTCTCTACAATTCATTCATTTAATTTATATGATTATTTGAATGTTGATTTAATTTATTATGATTGTTAAACCTGAGTAATATGCATGTTTTATCAAAGTAGAATTCGTTTCTGATTTGTGTAATGTGCTAGAGGCACGATGGACTATAAAGATTCTTCAATTGTTATTATCAATTTTTTTTTCTTTTCATATATACACATATACTGTAATTCCCTAATTTTAATGTAATATGATGTATGTTTTAGTGTTTTAATGTGTTCTGGCATGATTTGGTGTTTAGTTATTGCATATCTATGACTAAGAATTTATTCAAGCAATTCTCTTTATTTTTACTTTTATTATGTAATTTTTGTTCTATTTCAAAGGTGACATGAGGGACAAGATATCTCATCTCTTTCCTCCTAGCCATCCCTCACTCCATAGATGGCTATCCCTTGTCTCATTTGGCTGTCCCTGAGGTGTTTTATGGTGTTTCTTCATGCATTTTTAGGGTTTTTTATTTTTTAAATTATTTTTTTCCAATGTTCATGCAATATTTGGGGTACTTTTGTTACTGTAAATATGTTGTTGTACCTGTAATTGGCCCATTTGTGTAAACAAATTGTGTGAATGCTTATTATCAATGCTAATTAATTTGCTTGCTTGATTTTTTTGAGTAATCGATATATTTATGGCCGTACAGGACATATAGTATTTGCATAGGAAGTCATGCCCCCGTACTAGTCACCACCTCTATCCTGGTTACATCATTACTTTAAATTTTTTATTCACTTATTATGATGTTGTTTGTTATTCATTCATTTATTTGCTTCATTGTTGGTTGGTTTATTTTCGGATGTATTATTTTTGGGGATGTAATAGATAGTAATAAATGATTTTTTTGCATGTTAAATGATAAAATTTCACTTAAATCATTTTTTACTAATTAACTGGATTTTCTTTAATAAAAATGGACCAATGTCCAACTTTTAACCTAAAAATTCACACAATATAATAAAAGTTTTTTTAAAATTTGCATGAGAAAACCAATGTTCCTAACCCAAATGAATGTCCCGATTTATGTATGTAATCTTTTTTTTTGTTGGATGATTTGCTTATGTAATAATTACTTAAGTAGGACTTTATTTATTTACTACTTTCTTTACTTGATTGGGATGTTTACTTATTTTTTTTTATCGCAAATGCATTATTTGGAAAAGAAGAGTGGATTAATTTTTAAAACCTAATTATTAAACAATGCATAACCAAGGTTCTTAATAAGAGTGATGTCCCGAACACCAATCTCTGTTTGGGCATCAAAAGGTCAAGAATCATTTCTCAATCTTCTATTGGGTGGCGACTCCATGACACTTATCTTTTTGGGCTAATTAGTAGATGCCTTCATGGGTTGACTACCAATAATAATTTGGGCTTGATCCCTTTTTATTGTAAAGTAGCAAATTTATAATTAAAAGTGAGCCTCTTCTAGTTTTGGACCCTACAAGCGAGCCTCGGAAAGTGAACTAAAAAATAAGCATGGCTCCAGTGCGCATCATAGTGGCGACTCCATTAGGGACCAAAAAGGCCTTGCTCTGAAAAGCATCTTGGTTAAGTTATTTATAATTATGTTTTATTAATTAATCCTCTCTCCTTTCTAAACTGCATTTCTTACATGCATCTTTAAGCCTTAAATTAAGTTAGGCATCCCTTTTCAGTTCCAGTGTTATCTTGTCGAGTAAGTGTCTATAAATTACAACCTTTCTCAAGTTTTTATAAGCATTTTAGTTCTTATTTTCTTCTAACTTGAACAAATTATGCAAAAGGCCATACGACTTTATGGTGAAAATTTTGCTTGGAAGGAGAAGCTTGCTGTAAAGCCCTAATCATACTAGCAGTTGAAGGAAGACCTAGAGGCTTCTAAGGCTAAGCATGCCTCTCAAATAACTCAACTATCCTCTCAAGTGAAGGAGCTTCAAGTGAAGGTGGGATTAGTGGAGTCATTCAACTAGTAGCTTGAGCAAAGGTTGAGCTTTATTTGCCAAACTCATCAGAATGAGCTAACTGATCAGAAGGATCGATTGATGGATCAACTAAGGGATCTCCAAAATGATCTTATCACTCGTTTACAATTAGAATGTGAGAGATACTTCCCTGGCCAGGATTTCAATTTTATGGAAGATCCTACTTCACTCACCGATCCTCTTACTGAAGAGGAAGAAGAAGAAGAAGAAGAAGAAGAAGAAGAAGAAGAAGAAGAAGAAGAAGAAGAAAAAGAAGAAGAAGAAGAAGACCCAAGCAAAAGTGTTGGGAATACTTGAATATTAGATGCAAATTGGGATTTCTTTTGTACTTTTTCCTTCATTTGTAATAAAAAACTTTCCTATTAATGAAATCTTCCTTTTTCGATTAGTATATTTGTTTACTTCAAGTATGACATTTTATTGGTATTGCATATACATTGCTAAGTAGATTCATAAAGTTTCAAGTATATGTCGATAAACAATGCAAATTTTAACTTAGGATAAATAGAGAACTTGAGGCTTACATACGTACTTCATCAAAGTCACATAGTGTTTCAGTTTGATCTGGGTTGAGGCATGACGGAGAGCAACTTTGGTAGTGATTAAACATCAATTCTAAGATTTATTTTATCAATCAAAAATACATCAATCAAATCATTAGTCGTGTGACTAGGATTAAATCCAGTGATCAGAAATATGGATAGGGTCGTTAGTCATATGACTGGGAAAATGATCCTTTTTCTTCTCCTCAAAATGATGGCCAATCTATAGGTTATTCGACTATTCAAATCCATCAAATTGATTCATTAGACTTAGACTCTTAATTCATCGTGCCCTATAATGTTATTGCTTTACAAAATAATAAGCTCAGAATAATTATTGCATTTAATGGTTGTCATTTCATTCTCCGTGCTTTTATATATTAGGGCAATTTATTACCTTTTAATTTTGCAACACTTCAATTTTGATTTTCCACCAATCGAGGATCGCCACGTGGTTGTTGACATTAAAGGCTTCTTAAGGATTTCCTATAAATAGGTATACTCCCTTAAATTTTCCTGTAGTGTTGAGAACTTTCTCCATTTTCTTTTTTTCCAATTTCTCAATAGAGTTCCCTAAGTACCTGAAACTTTTTCACCTTTTTCTATTTCTAACTTTTACCATTTTAGGAAGATGAATGAACTATATTCCCTTAATAGGTCTTCCCTTGTCGTGGCATCACCTGTTGATAATAAGTGAGTTGTCATTGAATTTGTATTTCCCTCTCCATTTCCTCTTTTTCCCTTTCAACTTTCCATTTTTCACCACTTTTGAAGGCCAGATGGATTGTGGGCTTGGAACTGTGATTTGATGATAGGGAATGGCTGGGATTCTATACTCACTTCTTTGTTCTTTAATGTGGCTTTTGGTTGAAACTGAAAAGGAAGAGGATGGTAACACTATAGGAATTAATGAGAGTTGGTCTTAGAATATCAAGTCATTGTTCGTAGAGATTTAGATAGGAAATATCTTTATTTAATGTATCTCTTTGTATTTCAAAATTTTAATGAAATTCCTAACTTCTAATTTATTTTGTTGTCTCTTTGCTCTTTTTACCTGCTGTGTAGTGATTGTAATCAATTAACCTAAAAATAAATGCAAATAATCATATTAATAATTTCTGGATTTTAATCAAAATTCTTTAAATGATAAGCGAATAATCCAACTGGACGATCGAACTTACGAACACATTCTCCATTCTCAGTTAAATTTTCCTAATCGAACGATATGATTGGGGTAGAATTTCAACTAAGATAACTTTGTTTAACATAACATTAACATTGATAATGTGATTGACACTAACTTCATCGATCGGGAGTGTCGACAAAGATAATAATTTATACATCAATCATTTCAATTGGGATTAAGTTATTCAATTTGAAATACATTAGTATAGACAAAAAAAAATTGTACATAAATCTTTTGATAGGGAAAAATAAGAATGTATAAATCAATCCTTTTGATTGGGATTAAATTATTAGATCTGGAACACATCAATATAATATGAGTTCTCAGTCTTATAACTAGGATTACTCATGGGATTAAATTTGATGATTGGGAAAAACGTCAATCAGGATTATACATATGTATCAACCATTTAACAAGGATTACATACAATGGAAAAAAATATCAGCAAGAAATTATGTGGTGTACCTTTCGGGTGCCTTCTCATTATAAGCCCTTTATTATGTCTTTTCTCTACTTGTTTTGGTCATCGTTTGATGTTTACATTAGAGGAGCTCTGAGGTTAAAGTCTGGGATATTTTTGATCATTAGTTGAGGGAGATCAAATAGGCCGAAGGCCTTTACCTCATTGTGTTCACCCTCGGGTTATATCAATTGAATCCTTTCCACTTTCATTTTTCTTCCCAATGCACTCTGCTTATTGGATGGGTGTGATTAACCTTTTAGTGCGCTTGGGAGCATTGTTTAGCCGGACGATCGTTGGCATAGAGTACAACTTGTTTCATCTTAGCTTTGGAATGAACATGCGTTCTTTTGTCTTAGCTTGGAATAAAAACATCACTCTCCTTACATTGTGTTTATTCCCCTCAGATTCTTGAGCAAATGGAAGAAGAGGCAGCTTTATGGCCTTTTCCAATACCCCCTTCAAGTGGAAGAGTATTGGGAGGTTCGTGCACTACTGCGGAAAGAGTCCTCGATCTTTGGAGGAATGTTACATCTCCTATTGAAAGGGTCCTTTGCGAGTTGGAGAGGGATGTTTCTTCTTCCTTCAGTCCTAACGCAAGATATTTTGTCTTCCTTCAATCATTATGCTTTTTTCTAAGGTTTATACTTTTTTGTCCCATCCATTGGTAAGCCTAGATCTATTTTAATCGTCATTAGATTAGGCCTTTCGACCTTACCATAGGCTCTCAATGAAAGTACCAAATAATAAATTCAGAGATTTTATAAGAATAAAAGGCTATCTATAGTGATCAAGTTGATGTGGTATCTGGGTAAGGATGTCGATAGGGTCCGATCATATTCCACACTATTAGATCCTATAAGAAGGCTAGCCCGAATTGATCAGGCATTAGCACTCCAAAATTTAAGTCATTAAAAGACTTGGGCAGGGAGAATGCATAGAGAGAAAGTGTGTGTGTTCTAGGGTTCAACTTGTTGTTTAAGTGTGGGATGACTTGGTATTTATAAGAGACATTGAGAGCCACTTGAGTGGTTTACTCGGGTGTTAAAGTAGGTATTCGGCGATGTGACGCAGAGCAAGTGATAAATAAAATGGATGCGTGAGTTAGTGGACAATTGAAGGTCGTGCTTTATCAGTCCAATGGGAAGACCTTATCACTTTGGTTCCTGTGAATGCATGTTTGCTTATGCACAAGGCCTTAAGGCTGTTAAGCTTAGGCTTTGCTGGGTCTACTTGTTTGATGAGTCTCATTGGATGAGTTTGAGTTGGCTTGTGACTGTTGGGTCAGATCTGAATATGATAAATTAGGTATTATCAATTCTCATAAACAATGAATTAGTGAGTAGAATAAACAACTAAATTTTTATTTTTGTTTTATTTAGGCTTAACATATCATTTACTTCCTAAACTCATGAAAAAAAAATATTTTCAGTATTTCAACTTTTCAAGTGTATTTCAACTTTTCAAGTTCATTTTTACCATTCAATTTTTAATATCTATAATTATTTTAATAATTAGTTGTTGTAAATTTTAAAAAGGCTAAAATAGATTGTAATAGTCTTGCGATATTGATGTGGATATTGGTTCGGTTCATGAATGAGACATGATCGAACTTCTTAGCTTAATACATCATTTAGACTCTGAACTTATTAAAAATATATATTTTCAGTAGTTTAACTTTTTAAAAGTTATTTTTAACATCTAAACTCATAATATTTACAATTATTTAGCATCTGATTGTTTTAAACTACAACTACTCCAATAGAGTTCATAAACTGCAATAATGAATTATTCTTTTCATTATTCATTTCAAAAACAAAGGATCCCTTAATATGAAAAAAAAAAATAAAAGAATAATATGATACGAGCAGTTACAATCCTTATCATGGTCAAATATAACAGAACTCCTACCTTGGATAATGTTTCCTATACTAGTTAGGATTGAATGTTATAATTATTAGAGCAAAATAAGGGTGAGCAAAAAAAAAAAAAGAAAATATAGTCAACAGCAAAATCGGTCCAAAACTGAATTCATTTTTTGGTTAACAGATCCAATGGGCTTAATTACAATTTTTAATTTTTGTATTTTATGTTTTTGGTTATAGTTTCGATTTTTAGTTACTGGTTAATAGTTAGTACACGGTTAACTGGTTTATTTATTTATTTATTTTTATACTTTAAACATTTTTCTTTTTTTTCTATTTTTCTCTATAACTTACATAAAATAATACTTTAAAATATATTTAAATTATTTTTTTATTTTTATGCCTTAGTTTTTTATATCTTCCTATAAATTTATATAATATTTTAAATTAAATTCAAATTATGTCATTTTTTAATTATATAGTAATATTTATATACAGTAACCAATTGACTTTTATATATGTTTTTTTGTTATATATAATAGCATTTAATTATATTTTCTTATATTTTAGAGTTTATATTTTAACATTTAATATTATTCTCGAATATATATCAAATATATTTTAAAATATTAGCTTTTAATTTATTGAACATGAATTTTGGCTAGTAAATTATGTTTATTTTATAATTTTTATTTTAAATTAATTTACACATTTGAAATTAAATTAAACTTTTTCTTATTTTTTTAATTTTATTTTATGTTATAAATTTTAATGGTTAATCGAAAAAATTGGTTAACCAAACCAAAAAATTGAAACTAATGGATTAATAAACCGAATGTAACAGACTGGCTAATGATTAATAATTTTAAAAAATTGATATTAATGGACTAATTAATTATTTTATTTATGAACTAGTTAATCAATTTATACTCACCCCAAAAGCAAAATAAGGTTTATGGGCTTGGTTTAGAAATATTAACCTTGAACCATGATCTTATATATATATATATATATTACAAATTAAAAGAGTTGATTAATTAAAATAATAATTATAAAATGAAATACAATTTAATTGTCATTTAAGATATACCACCGGTCTCCCATATTTCATTATTTTTCATTTTTAGAACTTAAAATGAAAAAATAAACTGAAAAGATATAAAAATAAAGATGACACAGAAAATAGAAAGATATCCATTTATTTGTTATATTGTATTAGTTTATATAGAGTTAACTTTTATAGTATTATCATGTATATTATTAATATGTACTATTTAGCTTGTATTATTATATACCGTATTTGGTACAAAATTATATTAGCCTGCAATATTTTATATTTTGTTTAGTACACAATGATACAGTGTATTAATTTTTAAAAAATTGAAAATATGCCAAATTAAATTATTTTTAGTGTTACTAATTCAGAAAAAAGAAATTAATTATAGAATATAATTTTTTATACATCAATTTTGTTTTTTTTTAAAAACAATATATAAATTTCTTGAAACATGAATATATATTAATAGATAAATTAATAATCAAGCAAATAACTTAGACCGTATTCGGCAAAATTGTAAATTTTTTATTTTTAAAATTCTAAAATTATTTTTAATTTTTATTATTTATTTTTTAAAAATTTATTTTTTATATTTAAATAATATATCATATTTTTTTAATTATACATTTATATTATAATATTAGTAATATTTAATAGCACGCGTGTACACTATTGAATTGAGAAGTCCTAGTATTATTAGATGAAGATGGCAAGAGCAAAAGCTAAAGATGGTAATGACGTTTTATATTTATTACGTATAACGGAGTGTTCACCGTATTATATAAATTCAAGAAGTTATACTTTATTATTATATCTAATATATATAGAATAATAAATTTATAAAATATTTTTGAATTAATTATTAAAAAATTTTACTGTATTATATATTAGTATGTATTATTCTATTTTATTTGTTAATTGACCAACCGAAAGCATTCTAAAAGTTTTATTTTTCTATTTTACAATAGGTCATTTCACAAATCCAAAGATAAAATGTATATTATTTTATAATTTTTTGAAAAAAACCATAAATAGTCATATCAAATACAGTGAACTAAAACTGCCTACAGGTATGGACTCTGGACTGAGGTAATCAATTCATTCACGCAAGCAAGCAATTTCCTAGGCTTCTGTTTGTTTTTTGCGCTAAAAAATGGCCATGAAACGCAAGGCTATCTCTGCAATTCGCGCTATTGCTTCATCATCCCCATTTTCTGGCTCCTCAATTCTCTATCGGAATCTCCAGGTAAGCAATCCTTTTCTTCTTCTTCTTTCTGTTTTACTTTTCAAAGCTTAATTCGTAGATCATCGTACTCTGTACAGAACTGCCATCTTAAAGCTGTTGAATTAGCCCGAGTTAGAATCACTGATTCTTTTCGGTCTGCGATTTTTAAAACTTTTGTTGAATTTGCATTTTCACGATTGAATTTTGTGTACATCTAGTCTGATTGAAAGGTGTTGATGAAGCCGATCAAAAGGCGTTAAACAAGATAAGTTTGTCGGCAGAGTATAAGCGGGATAGATAGTTATTCCGTCAGTGAGACAATTTCCCGTTGAAGTGTACAGCGGGTCCCACAAGACTTTATACTTTATTGCGATCGTCCGTTATAAAGTTATCGTTGGCCACCAGTAGGGGTGATGAAAAAATCTAAATTTTGATTCACCGAATTTTTAGGTAATTAAAATTAAAATTTTTTAGAGTTGGTCTTTATTTTTAAAAATTAAAATTAACCGTCGATTGATCTGTATATATTTTAGTTTTTTAATTTATAATATATAATTTTTAATAAATAAATATTAAAAGTGTTTTTTGTTATAATTATTTATTCATTATATGTACTAAATTAACACTTTATTTCTTAGTTTTATATTAAATATATTCAATTTTTATAATTATTTATAATTTTTTAATAAATATTATATTTATTTTGTATTCTTTATTTTAAAAATATTTTTACTGTTAAAAATAATATTATAAATTATATAATTTTTTAAATGTATATATTAAATTTTTTAATATATAATTAATAAATTGATTTGAGAATATTAGTTAAAAAATCGAAATTGATATAAATTAATGGATGAATTAATTTCCAGTTAGCTATTGTAATAGTTTATCCAGATTAGTTTTTTCATTTTTCGCTCAAACAGGCACGATTCCTGAGAAATAATTTCTTTTGGCAAACAATTGCCAATTCATATTATCCCTACGAAATATTTAAATACTTCATTAAATTCCAGGTTTTGTATTATTCCCATGGAATTTCAAACATAATTTATTCAAATTTTTGATTTAAGGTCATTCTTCAATAAAGCATAGGCCTTGACATTATGCGCAGCTGTATTTTGTCTTTATGTTTTTCCTATAAAAATATATATTCTATAATTCTGTGGAGGCAAAGAAAAATTGTAATTTAATCAACAGTTTCTCTCTCTCTCTTTTATTTTATTTTTATAAACAACCAACAATTTCTAATATGTACGTTTTGTATACTTTTTTTTTTTTTTCAAATTGATTAAAACGAACATTATAGAAAATTATTACAAGCAAAGAACTAGGAATTCAGCACTTTTTCAATTTTCTTACAAAGAGACGCTGGTAAAAGGATTATGCTCATTGCATAGTTTGGTATAGCTTGACACACTAGTTTTAAAAGGATTTCCTTTCCAGCTTAGGATAAGAAAGACTTGTTCCACCCTTGAATTCTTTTCCACACCTTATGCTTAATGAATGAGGACACTTATTTCTTATCTCTTCCTATAATAGATGGCTAACCGAGATAAGAATCTTAAACAGTACTTGCCTTGACTTCAAGAATAAAGCATGCAAAACTTCAATTCTGTAGGCATGTCTTAGTGCTGAATTTGATAGAAGAATTTTTGAAAGTTCTTAGGTGGTCTTAGTCTAATTCATAAGTGTCCAAGATAGACTTAAACCACATTTGCTTCATCACCATTTGCAGTAATGAAACATAGCTGTCATTTGCAAATAATAAATTACTTATAGAAGGAGCTCCATTTGTGACTTGGAAACCATGAAGAAGATTCATAGATTCCTTTCTTCTTCTTTTTTTTTTTTTAATAAAAGAAGATAGCCCCTCTGCTCCTAAAATGAACAAGTATAGAGAAACTGGATTGCCTTGCCGAAGGCCCTGAGTTAGAATAATAGGACAAAGAAGCTTCTACTAACAATTGATGCGATAGGAAACTAATTGGAAACACATCTTCATTAAATTCACCCACCAATCATTAAAACGCAAGCTTCGTTAAGTAATGACATTCAAGGTGGTTATATGCGTTATGATTTCCGTTTAAGGAGATGCATAACCTCATAGGCGACAATGACATTATTTGAAATAAGGCAATTTGGCCCAAAAACACTATGGGTTTCTGAAATAATAAAATGCAGCACATGTTTCAGTCAGTGTGCGAGAATTTTAGCCACAACGTTGTAAAGCACGTTACAAAGCTCAATGGGACATAGATAAGCCAGTCTTTGCCTCTTCTTTTTAGGAATAAGAACAATAGCAATGATCTGTATATATGAGGAAGCCGAACAGAGACTGGCTTATCTGAATTACATCTTCATATCATCTGAGCAGAATCCTCTTCACATCATCTGAGGGACATCTTGCAAAAGAAACTCATGTTGCCCTTCAGTAGTCCTTGCGTCTAAGCAATCAACAATCTGCATGGTACTAGTATTAGTAGCCAAAAAGATAATGCATAATTTAGTATGGTTTAAGCTGAGAAATAATCTAGCATAATTTTTTCCGTTCCATTATTACAGTCACAAACACGGCCACGATCTTTAAGTTGAGAAATTATGTTTTTCCTCTTCCTTGTGGAGGCAACACCATGGAAGTATTTAGAATTAAAATCACCTCCTTAGAATATCTTGTTGTCCAAGGGTTGCATGAGTTTTTGAGCATTTAAACAGATAGAATTATAAGAGGGAGTTCTATGCAATTTAAAATTATTCATAGTCAACTTTAGCTGGTTGAGTTTTTCTCAAAAATTGCCTGTAATAGAATTGCCCCAACTAGTGAGACTCAGTGCACATATGAATCTTAGACATTAAGGAGTAACGATCATCATTTCTCCAATTAGCCCCAACACCCAAAAAATCCTTATCACAAGTCCTTGCATTTTCAAAATGGATATGACAACAAACCTACGGGAATAGGAGAAGCAGGTATCCATAGAGAAGGAAGTGTGATCAGAAGAAGAGGAAATAAGATTACTGACCTGGGAATTGGTAAATCAGGTTAAGTAGCAAGAGCTCGATCTAGTCTTTCTATGATGGCATTTGGGGAACCATAACCACAAGCACAAGTAAAACCATAACTAGACATGCCCAAATCTTGAAGATGACATCTGTGAATAGCTTCTTGAAGGAATTTGCCTACACTTTGAGCGACTCTTTCAGCCATGAAACCGAGGGGTAAATAGTGCACGTGCACTTGCACTCGAAAGCTAAAGATGAACAAGTCCTATTTGTGAGGTTGGTGATCTGCATTCAACCTCTGAAATGTAACAAGATGATTATCAAAAGTCCAAAGCCCCGAAGTAACCCTTTGTGTGTCAAATTTATGAAAAAACTGAAAAATAATTGTGAATTTACAAATTAACCTAAAAAAGAGAAGGAAAATAAAGGGTATTTTTAGAATACACACACACACACATATATATATGTATGTATGTATCTATATATATATGTATGTATGTATATATATATATGTGTGTGTGTGTGTGTGTGTGTGTATGTATGTGTATATATATATGTATATATACATATATATATACACATACATACACACACACACACACACACACATATATATATATAAAGAAGTGGCATATAGCCTGACTACAAATGTTGTAAGGAGGAATTGAACTCAAGGCCACCCACACCTTTGATTGAGTGCTGCCAAATCCTGGTTATTATAATTGCAGTTTAGTTTGTTACTCCATTAAGTACCTCGTCATTAGACTGCTGCTAATAAAACATTAGCACAACAGAAACAAGAGACCATGACACTGGAAATTAGATAAGCAATTATAACAGAAACAATGTTGTATGGCAACAATGATAATGCAACTTACAGCTAAGCGGGAGACCTATGATGCTAATGTTGTTCTCAGACTAAATATAATTGCAAACAGTTAGTCATCGTGTTGATGTGAATTAATTAATTTAATTTTGCCTTATGTTTTTAGTTTTCTTTGTGCTTTTAGGCTTCTGCAGGGAGCAAAAAGATAGTTGGGGTTTTGTACAAGGCCAATGAGTATGCTTCAATGAATCCAAACTTTGTGGGGTGTGCAGAGAGAGCTTTAGGCATACGTGAATGGTTGGAATCACAAGGACATCAATACATTGTCACTGATGACAAAGAAGGACCAAACTGTGGTAAGTATTAGTGTACATCCTTGTTAGGCTGTTTCTGTTTTAAGTATACACATAAAGAGATATGAATTTTACATTTATCATCTTATTTAGTTGGTTGAGAAGTACAGTATGCAAAATTAAGAACATTTGCATATTTTCCAACACTAAAGCATGATCAGATATAAGTGTTAACTTTGATTCTCTACCAGTTGAAGTGTTTTGCAATTCCCTCAAGAATCTTGTTACCAAGTTTTGATTTTGTCTTCCACTTACTGTATTCTTGTTGCAGAGCTTGAAAATCATATTCATGATCTCCATGTCCTCATAACAACCCCATTCCATCCGGCCTATGTTACTGCAGAAAGAATCAAAAAGGCTAAAAACTTGCAATTGCTTCTAACGGCTGGAATCGGCTCTGATCACATAGATTTGAATGCAGCTGCTGCTGCTGGGTTAACTGTTGCAGAAGTAACAGGAAGCAATGTTGTCTCAGTTGCTGAAGATGAGCTCATGAGAATTCTTATTCTTGTTCGGAATTTTTTACCTGGATACCATCAAGTTATTAGTGGGGACTGGAATGTAGCAGGTATTGCTTACAGGGCCTATGATCTTGAAGGAAAGACAGTGGGAACCGTTGGTGCTGGACGCATCGGTAGACTTTTGCTCCAACGCTTGAAACCTTTCAATTGTAATCTTCTCTATCATGATCGTATTAAGATGGACCCTGAATTGGAGAATCAGATAGGGGCAAAATTTGAGGAGGATCTTGATGCAATGCTTCCCAAGTGTGACATAGTTGTCATCAACACGCCTCTTACAGAAAAGACAAGGTATAATTTTTTACTCTACTGAATGTATAGGTATCAATTCCTCTACTTCCATTGCTCTATTTTTGGTAAGGACTTCCCCCATCCTTAAATTGATAATTGATAAATTTGCTTTCTTGTTTGTTTGTTTATTTGTTTTTATTTTTATTTTATTTTTTTTATTTTTTTTATGCGACTAGCGGTGGCAACTGCTTTTTTAACTTAAATTAGTACACCTTAGCTTCTTTTTATTCCTGCTGAAAGCTACACAGGAAATTGATCAATGGACTAACAGACTCTCTCTCTTTCAACAGATGTTATTGATGGAACACAGTGATCTGATTATCATTTGTGACAACTTTCTGGACAATCTATTACTGAAAATTGTATCAAAACTAAGATGTTATTTGCTTTTGTGGCTCAGGGGGATGTTTAATAAAGATATGATTTCAAAGATGAAGAAAGGAGTGCTTATTGTCAACAATGCTCGAGGAGCAATCATGGATACACAAGCAGTTGTCGATGCTTGCTCTAGTGGACATATTGCTGGTTAGTAAATATTTAGCCTAAAATTAATGGCTTAAGAAAGTTGAACTTGTTAACTATTTTTATCATACAAGTTTTGAATGTAGTCCCTACCATTTAATTTTCCGAGTCTTCTCCTCCTTTCTTTGTAATAAATTGGAATCTTGGACAGAATTATTGCTACATCATAGCTTAAAAAGCTCGATTGAAATAGCATCTCTTCTCGTGTTGCAGGTTACAGTGGGGATGTTTGGAATCCGCAACCTGCTCCGAAGGACCATCCATGGCGTTATATGCCAAATCAAGCTATGACTCCTCATATTTCTGGAACCACCATTGATGCCCAAGTAAGTTTTGCCCTTCAAGTCTTTTTTTTTTTTTTTTTTATCATCATTTGCTTGTTGGAACAATATATAAATATTTCCTAAACTATCACTATTTAATAGATCATTTTAGTGCTAGATTACTCTCTAAACATGTTAAAAATGTTAGATTACCTCCTATAGGGACATGTGACACATCATAAAAATTACGTGAATACAATGCACATGTGGCATGCGACAATGATAGAGCGCAATAGTATTTCATATAGTTTTTAATAGTATAAGGGCATCACTTTGCACTTTTGATAAGTTCAGGAATACTTTGATACTTGATTAGTTCAAGGATAATACGTTCAACGGTGATAGCTTAAAAAAATTATGTATTATCCCTTTTTTTTTCACTTAATTATGTTATATGTTCTTACTTTATTGGTACTAAAACTGAATGGAAATTATGTAGCTGCGATATGCTGCTGGAGTGAAGGACATGCTTGACAGATACTTTAAGGGAGAAGATTTTCCTATGCAGAATTACATTGTGAAGGAAGGCAAGCTTGCAAGTCAGTACCAGTAATGCTGTTTAAGTGTGTAATTTCAATAATGTAAGGAAGGCAAGCTTGCAAGTCAGTACCAGTAATGCTGTCTAAGTGTGTAATTTCAGTAATGTACAAGTTCACAGTTTTCGAGAAGAAAATGACTCGTATCAAATGAACTTAAGATGGTGAAAATCCATCTGCAACTTTTGTTATATGCATTATCGTGTTTTGTTATTGTGCGATCAACTTGTCTTTTTCTGCTTGTTAATTCCAATCAACTATAAGCTTTCTGATTGCGAATTGAATTGCGTACTGAAAATGCAATTCTGCCAGGGATTTTAAAAGAAAAAAAACATACCCTCGTTGCCATTTCAATAAGAGTCGGTCATTCACCGAGCACTGCATAACATTCAATAGGCTTGATCTGCAATAACATCCCATTGGCATGATCATACGGATCAAATGGGACATAGCATTAGGTGCATAAAATCTTCCAATAGATGTGATCATGCGGAAATGGTGCACAGTGCTCGGTGCATGAAATCATCGCCTTGTGACAACAACAACAAACGACAGAAAAACAAAAGGTAAAATGTCATGCCCTTTTAGGGTACTTTTATTATACATTGCTCTAATTTTGACCTGGAAAATCATAAAATGAAATTTTGCATATAATTTAGGCCTAATATATAACAAATTGAACTCAAACGGGTGATTTGCAAAAGAAAAAAAGAAACTCATTTAATTTAAAGAATTATATAGTCGGATTATGAAAAAGAAGATGGAAGAAATTTAGTTGATTTTCACTACTGACTGCTTAGGAGAAAAATGAATCATCCAACAGACCTAGCCACACACAAAAAATGGCAACCAAGTTTCTAGGGTTTTTTTTTTTTTTTCTTTTTACTTCCTGTTTTTAGATAGACAACTCTGGGGACTTTCATCTCGAAATCTTGATTGTCCACTATCCTAGAATTCAGCACAATATTAACAATAGCATTTAGAAAGTTAAACCTCCCTATTTTGTTTTAGGAACTGGAGGTCTTTCATTTGCATCTGTACAGCTTCCTTTGGCAAATTCTTTTGTTCTGGAACATTGAACTCATCAGTACCTTCGGCCACTTTCTTCGCCTTGTCTTCTACAATCCTTTGTATTTCTGCCTGTCCAACTGATGGAAAAACAGCAGTCAGCATGACACACAGCAATTCCTCATCTTCCTTTTCTATAGGATCCTTCCTGAAGCAGCAAACATAAATTGCCTCAAGTGCCTTCGCAGCTCGTATCTCCATTGGTATTGTCGGAGTTGGAACCTTTAATTTTGCTCGTTTCTACAGATTAAATGTCATTCATCAGCAAAATCTTTCTTGACAACCACTTTAAGCCTTAAAAGTAAATCCAAACACTGGGAGTTACCAAACAGAGAAAATCTTGAATAACCAACTAGCAATTAAAGAGACTCAAACCTCTAAAAGTACTTTAAATAAACTTCTACTCGTTTTATTTTTCAATTTTTTGCTCTTAGAATAGTAAATGGAAAAAAAAAACTATACATAAACGACTAAATAGGAAATTATAAAATAAAAGAAGCTAAAATTAAAGACTAAAATCAAAGACTTGTACCATAACTAGAAATGGGTTAATTGATAAAATTTCCCAAACCTATGACCTCATTTTCATTTTAGCCTCCAAAATAAAAATTTGGCATAAAATACTCCAACCTTTTTGATATTTTCAAATCCAAGCATTTCTTAAACTTCTGTCCAAAATTAAACATAATGCAATTTAGAAACAGACATAAGTCATTTGCTAAATACAAAACATAGCGACAGATTTCACAATCTGTTACTAAAAATATTTAAAAAATAAAAAATATTAAACTGAAAACTCTAAAAGAAAAAAAAAATTAAACATAGGGAAGCAAGAAAAAAAAAGAGGAAAAAATTAAAGTAAATAAATTTAAAACAAGAAAAATGAAATTAGAAAAAAAAAGGAAGCAAACAAACTTAAATTAAAAGAAATACTTAAACAAAAGAAACAAAATTAAATTAAAAGAAATAATTAAACAAAGAAAAAAATTAAATTAAATGAATAAATTAAACACAAGAAAAAAATTATTTTCTATTTTAAGAAAATTTTTAGTGACGGATTATGACATTCAACGCTATATTTTGTATTATTTATAGATTTCTCTCTGTCACAAAAAATCCATTGCTAAATTACATTCTGATAGATTTTCTATGGAAAACTTAATGGGAGGGAGGGGAAGAAGGGACTAGATTTGAAACATTAAAAAAGGTTGGGGATTATGCCGGATATTTAGTTTCAGGACAGTGTTATAGGTTGGAGCATTTTAGGAATTAATCCATAAAAAATACTTGCAAGATAAATAAAATCTCATAAAATGTAATTATTAATCCGGTTGATTCCATCTACGTGCATCTAAGACATCAGTAACATTACTCTTCCCAGGAAAAATTCCTCAATTGATGGTTACAATTTGTTATCTATTGGTTTCACAGGCAAATTTTCTTGCTGGAAAACTTTTCCCTATTTGCAACGGATATACCCAAATAAGAGAGGTTGGAATTGAACAACTGTAGAAGTAATAAGTTTATGAGTATTTTTCCGAATGTAAATCCTCATACCCATCAAAAGTTGGGAGCTCAAGTTTAATAGATTCTGGCGCTATCTCATTTGTATATTTTGTTAGGGCTGCCTGCACCTCCATTTGTTTCCGTTGATTCTATTAGCTCGGTCGAAGAGCTCTTGGAGTTGCCTTGATTTTTGTTGCAGTTGAATTCCCAAATTGGATTCCATCCCAGCCCACCTAACTTCTATTGCAGCATAAATTTCTTATAAAAGAGCCCTTAATTATTCATTTAAGTCGTTATTCCCATGGTGTTTTGGCTCTAACATCAAATTGCTACGGTCCCACATTGTGAACTAGAATATCGGTTGACAAATGAAGCTCATCAAAGAAAGCTTGTCCCTTCAACCTCGTTAAAGAAGCAAGAACCTTAGGGCTCCTTAGATAGAGATACAAATCTCTTAGGAAGTTTTTAAATAGTTTTCTGCTTGTTTTATCTTCTTTAAATAGAGCTTACACATGTTGTCGAAATACGAAAACCTAAACATAAATAGGAAAACCAAAATTATAGACTAAAATCAAATACTCCTACCATAATAAATATACTTGCTAAATGAATAAAATCTCTTAACCAACTAAATTATTCTAATATGGAATTGTTAGCTCAGTTGGTCTTCTTTCTATCCGCTTGCATCTACGACATCCGTAACAAAATGTTATTAAGTTATTCAATCAACTACGCTCTCTCAATATTTTCTTGATTATATGTCTTGTTGTTTTGGTAAGCCATTCATTCATATAAAATATTACTCATTTATTGCTTGCTATTTTGCAAAAATCATGACAACAAAGAGAAAAGACTAGAGGATAATTTTTGAACAGCCAAAAGTTCAGTGCACAACTCTTTTATAAGAGTTTGTTGCCAAATGTTATATGTGCATTCTAATTCAAACTGTTATATGAGGATTTTAGTACTCTGCCAAAGAAGTGATTTGATGCAAAGTCTGCATGAAATCTAAGACTATTGAGCTCTTTGTCCAAGGACGATCATATCCTAATTAATAGTAAATACTAAGGATGGTAATGAAACTAATCCACGACGTCATTGGTACTTAGCTTGCGGGTAATGCTGCATCCAAGCATCAACAGAGAAGTAAGGGAAGTGGTAACATAAGAGTAGCATTTCCTATTAGAGAGAGTACTTTTATCATATTCATTTGCTAACAAGGGTAAGACCACTTGGTTGGGTGAGGACAAATTTGAAAGATTGTGAACACTAAATAGATATGGATTGAGAACTAGGCCAAATTCGTTCCTAGCTCTTACATTTAATTCGCATCCCATCCAATAGACCTGAAGAACTCACAATATCAAATTCAGGAAACCACCAAACACCTATTAATTTTTTTAATGGACCTCTCAACCCAATAGTATGCTCAAGCACGTGAAAAAGCCTACTTCCACCTCTAAGATAAGTTAGAATCAATGGCCACCACAGACAAGAAGCTATCTCAACACCAAACAAATTCATTTGCTAGGCCTTCAAATTTATACACATGAGGGGTCAATCTCTTTCAGCAGTGAATGTAATTGTAGTTTGACATATGATTTAAAGCAGTGAAACCAAAGGTATCTAATCAATTAATCTTCAGTTGATTAATTGCACAGGCATCTGTAGTTGGCATTCAAAGCACAAAAGCAATACAAGGAAAAGAAATCATATAGGATTGGTGAAGATTTCTAACCTCTTTTGCCTCGTTCATCATTGAAATGAAATTCTGCTCTTCAAATTCAATATCATTTGATAGCCGAAGCCGCGCTGCTCCCTCCAAAATCTCCTCAGATTTGAGAAGACCAGCACCAACAGCTGCTAGCCAACAGCATAATAGAACATACAAAGGATCCCCTGACTAACCACAAACATACATCTCGAACAAGTTAGTCCAAACTAGCAAATGTACATGCTACGATAAACAAAACCAAATAATAGAACCTACAAAATTCATCAGCCCAAAGCTAATTATAACACTGTATGGATTCAAATTGTAAAACTGAAATTAGTCTCGATGTCAGCTGAAACCCATTAAATGCACAATTACAGAATACAAGATCTAATCACAGCTAAGCGCAACTACCAAACGACAATCAAGACAAATAGACAAGAAATGAAAAATCAATTACTTTGCCTCGCCGATCCTGAAACTCATAGAAAGCTCTGGAATCATTGATGGTGCACTTTTTACCTACTCTCCTCCTAAACTCCGCGAAATCAATAGTATCGCCACCAATACCACCTTCGTCGCTGAAAATTCTAGCTATAAGGCCAACAACGGGGAGAGAACCAATTACTTTGTTAGCGAAACTAGAAATGGAGTTTGGGTCCTCCATATAAGCTTTGACAGAGAAGGTCCCATCAAAATTTTGCAATTTTTGTTTTGTGGGCTTTCGATATTTAGTGTATAACCGGTGGAAATGTTGAAGGTACGGTGAAATGGAGTTGCAGGAAGTGAGGATTCGGGCTTGGACATATGATGATGACCCAGTAGGTGTCACAACCACCATGGCTGTGAAATGGGGAAGTTAAGGCTTGGCTTTAGATATTAGCCTCACATTTATATGTTATCCACTGGAGGAAGGATCAAGTGTTTTTGTTCTATGATTTAAGTGATAAAATTCAAGTTATATATATATATATATATATATATATATATATATATATATATATATATATATATATATATATATATATATATATATGGTAAATGGGTGAATTGGACGGATTTGAATTAGATTATTAATGGATGAGTTACTAATGGATTGGATCATAAATGAATTAAAAAAATATAGATTATAAATAGATAAAAAAATATAGATTATAAATAAATCAATATACAAATAAATTGGACGAATTTGAAATCGATTTATGAATTTAATTTAAATTATTATTAAATTTTTTATTGATCCCTTCAAATTTCAATTGAATTATAATTTAACCGAGAATTGAGGATTAATTAAAATTAATTTGATTTGATAATTAAGTCGGAAATTATTTAATTGAAATTAAAATTAAATTTGATTTCGAAAGTCTTTTCGTATTAACTATTACCACGAGCTAGCAAATTAGCTACCTGTATATAGGCTTGTATTGATGATTCTAGTATGTAGGGGTGTACCGAACCGAATTGATTTTGATATATTTGATTCGAATTTTTTAATTTTCAATTCATTTGATTTTAAATTGAAATAAAATTTTGATTTTATCAGTTCAGTTTTTGAAATTAAAAAATTAAAATAAGCAAATCGATCGAAGTTTATATATATATATATATATATATATATATATATATATATATAGTATTAAGATTTCAGAGAATACATTTTGATTGGGTGGCGTGGAAGACATAAAAACTGCAGTAAGTCTTTGTGTTCAAACTTCAGTAATGCAATTTTCTTTTTTTTTTTACTTTAATTTTTTTTATCATTTTTTTAACTTTAAAGTTTTGTTTTAATATTTTTTTAATCTACAAAAATCTAATTCACTAATTTTTTTACTTTAATCTTTTTTGGTTTTTATTTTTTCAATTTTTTTACTTTAAAAATTTTGTTTTAATATTTTTTTTACTCTGCAAAAATTTAATTCACTAATTTTTTTTACTTTTAATTTTTTTACTTTAATCTTTTTTTTTTGTTATATGAATAATATTTATATTATAAGGATGCTATTAAGAGAAATTAAGTTTGAGATCTCTAGCACTTTCAATCGAATAAATTTCTAATTAAATTTTTGACGAAGACTTAGAATCAACTGAAATTCTCAATTATCCAAATATATTTATCAAGTAACATTTCATTAATAATAATAATAATAAGTGCAAGATTTTTTTTTTTTTAAGGAATGCAATGAAACATGTAGGATACCATTCCACCACTTCAATATAAGAAATGTGGAATCTCATGATTGCCCAACAACTTAAATAAACAATTGATTTTTTTTTTGTTAAAAAAGAAATTAATAATAATAATAATAATATGAAAATGAACGTAATGTAAAATATATTAAAAAAATACAAATAACAATCATCTCAATTAAAAAGTATAATTATAATACACAACAAATTTAAGAAAATAAAATAGTAGTGAAATGTAAGTGGTTTTTTTTCTTAAATTGTGAATTTACAATCAAATTAAATAAATACAACAATATATTTACAATCAAAGTAGTTGAAATGCCATCCAGCCTTAATCCAACCCGGTCAATTAAGAAAGGTGTCAGATTTTTAACCCGTGACAAGAGTATGTGTATATATAATCACTTCAAATGCAATTTTGTATATAATTAGTTCAAATATAATCTGGAAAAGACAAACTACAAACAACTCTAACCTAATTAATCAAAGCCAGAATAACATAATTTAGTTGTTCCAAAGGCCAGAAGGAACACTTCACAGTTTTAGATCATCAAACTTCCACAGTATTTATTATTTAAGATAAACAATTTGATGAATTGAAAAGAGGACTCTCCAGCCTCTACTAATTTGGCATAAAAAGATTTTTAAAACTTACTTTAATAGTTAATTAAATTTTTTATATTTTAATGGAGCTAAATTTACCTTTTAATATTAAAATTGAGCCAAATAAATTTTAGATTTTAATCAAGACAAAACATACAATCTGTTTTTTCTACATTAACGAATTTATATCACGATTTCTCTCTTTTAATTAGATATTTTAATATACTATAATTTCAAACTATGATTATTTCATTAAATTGAATAGACCATTGCATTATAATTATTTTACTTAATTTTTATTCTTCGAGTGACCCAATTAATGTATGAAAGAGATACTTGACAATCACAGCAAACATAGAAGTTCAAGTTCTACCTTTTAGCCAACTGAAGACGTAATATAAACAATTAAAGTGGAAAGTCGCATGAGGATGCAATAGAAGTTGAATAATATTGAATACAAAAAAAGACTATATTGACAATAGTTATTTAAATCTTTTTATTATAATATTTCTTACGAATTAATTCTCAATTAATTAATTCTTAATAAATTCAATAAAATATTTTGATTAGTATTTATTATAAATATAATATAATAAATTTATGTATATTATTTTAATTTTAATTATTTTAAATGAATTTATTTTATTGAATATGAACTAATTTAATTTATGGATCCATATAGATTAAAAGTTCAATAAAAAATAAATCCATATTGACCCAAAACTAATTGAACCGACCGAACTAATCGAAATTATTTCGATTTATTCAATTTTTAATTCTAAAAAATTTAATTTTGGTTCGATTTTTATATTTTTTGAATTTCGTTTTTTGGTTCAATCACCGACCGAATGCTAACCCATGCTAGTATGCATCAGCAACGAGTTTTGGGCCGTCGATCAATATTTCCTGCTAAAGTACGAAATTTCATCAACAGTTATAATGAAATAAGGCAGTTTTCTCATTGTAAACGTTAACAACAATAATAATAATTTTGTACATAATCAATTCGTCGAAAAATAAAATAAATCAGTTTTAAATTAATTTAATAAATATTAAATTAGATTAAAAAATAAAATAAATTAATTTTAAATTAATATAATGAATATTTATTTAAATTAAATTAAATTTATATCATTTTTTGAATGAATTTAAATTAAATTTTAAATTTAAATCAATTTTACTATCTTTACCCAAACTCAAATAATTTTCATTTTGATACTTTTAAGTTGCTAATAAACTCTTTTATAAATATCTCTGATGTAATGGCTTGCCTATGTGGCAAGAATTTTGATTACCTGGACAAGACGGGTGAATATCACACAGTTGAGAAGCATAAATTTAATTTTTATTAAAAATTAATGTTTACCATTATAAAAAAAAAATTTCTTCTTCTTCCTTGACTAAACCGTGTTCATTGTTCATGAAGGAGCAATCAAATAAGAATTATTGTTTAGTTTCTGCTGGATCTGCAATAACTACAGTGACAAAATGAGCAATCAAACAAGTAATTGAATGAACACTTGGGTCCAGTGCAGGCCATTACTGTTCCCAATCCTCCATTAAACTTCAAAACAACAAATTTGCTTGGAAGCTTAGATTCACTAAAACACTTGGATATGATCTTGGCAAAATTTAAGACAGAAGATTGGAACTTGATATGCTAAATACATTTGCTAATTGAACCCAGTCAGCCATGAGAACCGATATAACCCACCAATCAAAACTTCAAAACACTTGGATCCATCAACGCAGCCGATCACTGCTGCCGTTATCACAGGCGTCATCGTACTGCACCGCGATTTAGTAGTCGTCGTCTCCTCTTCCTTCCTCTGCCATCTCTATCTTGCTTCGTTGTTTTTATCTCACAATCTATCTGTCTCCGCCATCGACGCAGCAGTCATCCTCCTCTACCAGTGATCCAACAAGGACCGTCTCCTCCTCCTTCCTTCGCTATCTCTGCCTTGCTTTATTTTTTCGATCTCGTGATCTATCTCTCTTCACCACTATCGGCAAAGAGCGGAGCTCCTCCACTGCCTTCAACCAATTTCCTTAATTTCTTTGATTTTGTATAGTTAATTAATTTCTCTTGAGTAATTCTTGTTTGAAGCCTTTGCAAATTATTTGTTTCATTAATGGATTTTGCAAGATTATTTGTACCATTGGAAGTGAAAATTGATAGAGAATGGAGGATTTGAGGGTGGAGGATTCGAGGAATTTGTAGGAGTTGGTACGGTAAATCAAGATCCAAAAGATGGCTTCGCAGACAACGGCAGTGCAGATAGAGATTCCGACCACCGTGACGCTGTCGGAGTATTTGAAAGAGAAAGGAATTGGAGGAGGGTAGCCATGTTTGGAAGCTGAGGAAGTGATCTTTGACTTTTTGAGTGTTAACTGTGGAAGAGAAGGTTTACTGGCCTAGTGACGTGTGTTTGATCCTTATTTGCACAAAATGACACATATACCAAGAATGAGTATGAATCGATTAACCGATTCGTTAATAATTTTTTTAAATCAGTTAATTATTATCGATTAACTGTTATATTAATTTTAATTTTTAATTCGATTTTTCGAATCGATTTATTTGTTAACAATTAAAAAATTTTAATAAATTATATAATTTATAATATTATTTTTAATAGTTAAAAATACTTTAAAAATGAAAAAATATTAATTAAATATAATATTCATTAAAATAATCAAAATAAAATAAAATTTTCATAATTAATTATAAAAATTAAAAATATTCAATATAAAACTAACAATAAAATATTAATTATGCACATAATTTTAATATTTATTTACTACAAATATATATTTTATAAAATTATATATTATAATATTTATAAATTATAAAAAAATTAAAAAATATAAGTGTAAAATTTAAAATATAATTCATAATATATATATATATATATATATATATATATATATATATATATATATATATATATATATATATATATATATATATATATATATATTTGGTTTCGGATCGGTTAACCATATGTTTTTAAAGTAAAAATTATAAACCTAAAATTTCGATTTGGTTAACCTAAAATAGGTTTGATTACGAATTAATTTTTTAATTAACCTAAATTTCGATTAATTATACTCATCCCTAACGTATATCACGTCAAGCATATGAATTGCATGCATTTACAAAGGTCAAAAAATGTATTAAATTTATTTAATTTTGACAACGATAAGTATTAAATTGGAAAATTTATAACTTTAAGGGACGAAATGATAAAATGTTACAAGTTTAAGTGGCTAACTACATATTAAATTAAAAAAAAAAACCATTTTTCTAACTGAACTTTATTAGAAATTGTGCATGAAATTAATATCTCAGTTTTTAGGTGGGGTGTTGCTTGGATATATTTCACGTATTAGAGGGTGCACTACGCACCGTCCAATCGCTTGGTTATGAATTGACAAAAGTTCCCTTCTTTAAATTGACGATGCAAATATATCTGAGTTTGATGTTGTTCATTTTTCTGATCAGGGAATGGCTTTCTTATATGATTGATAAATTCTTCCTTAAAACATTTGGAAAAAATAAAAAAATGGCTTTCCCTTAGAATTGGCAACCGGATCGGTGGACAGGTTCGGATTTGGATGAGGTGATGAACAATAAAGAAAAAAAAAAAGAAAGAGGTTTGAAATCTGATTTTGTCAATATGTATTTTATTCATATATATATATATATATATATATATATATACTAACTAACTAAAATGATATTGTCTTGAATTCCATTGGTTCGATTTAATTTTTTGTTTCTTTTTTTTATTTTTTATTTACTGTTTCAAATTTAAATAATTAGATATTAATTTTTTAATTAAATTTATTTTTTATATAAAAATTGAGATGGATATATTAACGAAATGGTATGGTGTTAATATAATAGACACAAACGTATTTGCAAGCTTGGAAAGAAGTTTGAAAAGTTCATTCCAGGATGAACTGAAGAAACAAATAAAAGCGTGTCTGAAGTTCCCCTTGAGTTACCAGTTCTTAGGATTGAAACCTAACTAGTTAATTAGATTAAGACCAGGGAAGAAAAAAGGAAAAAGAAACGGAGGAAAAGAACATAATAGAAGAATAAAAAGAGAAGGACAAAGATTTGATTTTGTAATTAGTAATTGGTTCCCCCAAAGAAAGGACGGTTGCATAAAGGAAAGAAAGTAACTCACGAGTTGTGCAACTCCTTTATAAAAGGTTATTCTATACCAGTTGTCAGAGCAAGCTGGACTAACTACTTTTGGCTATTTGCTAAGCAACTAACTTAACTGACTACCCCAACTACATTTTTGCCCTTCGCTTGTACTTAACATATTATGTTGTGCATATGCAGGATATTGATTGTAATCCATATGGAAGGGAAGGCCTTTCGTTGGATATGGGATCCCCTTATAAAGAACAGCGGTATATGGGATTGGTCATCATACCAATGTTCAGTGTTGAAGTTTGCCAGTACAATAAGCCCAATGTTGCTAGGAAGCAATTATAGCTTTTTGAATCTCAAGTATCAGATATGAGAAAATGGTTCAAAAATGAAGTCAAATTTTCTTACTTGCAAACTGGCAAAAGGTAAAGATATACCTATTTTTCTATGTTTTTCTTGTTTTTTAAGTTCGAATATAATTTTGAATCTTAAAAAAATGAACTTGTTTTATGTATCAGGTTCAGGAAATAAAGATTACATGAAACTTTGGAGTGAGAAAACTAAAAGGGATGTGCTCGAAGAAAGAAATATAGTCAATGATTAGGCTTGGCTCCAAGTGACGTTGGAGATGTGGGGCTGAATGAAAAATAATGAGGTAGTGAGGGGTGAAAACAATGGTGAAAATAACGAGGTGGTGTGGAGTGAAAATAATGATGAAGCTAAATTCGAAAGAAATGGAGTAAATGATCAGCCTTGGCTCCAAGTGGAGGATGTTAGAGATGTGGGGTTGAATGAAAATAATGAGGTGGTGAGGAGTGAAAATAACGAGGAAGCTGAATCATAGTTAGGATACTGTCTAATAATGAGAAGAATTCTCAACAGGAGAATCAGATGCAAGTTGAAGCTAGTGTCGAACCCTCCGCTGCTAGCATAGTGTCTGATAGTGAGGAGAATGCTCAACAGGAGAATCAAAATAAAGTTCAAGCCACTGGTCGATGCAGTTGGAATACTATATTAGTTGATACTAGACCTTTTCCTTCACTTGAAGGACTGTGACAACGGAAGCCCCTTGAAAATATCCTGGAGTGGTAACATATGAGATACGGTTTAGGTATTGGTTAATAAAGTTGGATACTAGGTATATTTATGCACAAAGAAAAACGAGAACAAGAAAGGTTCCAGTGATTAAGGTAGCACAAGAAATGGCATCTGAGCAGCAGTAGTTCGACTTCAACAGAAGCTGAGTATGCACAACAAGCAAAAAGCTGCGACATGCACCGTGCAATCAGACATAAGAGAATCTTTGAGCTGATGTATGAGAAATGTAAATATATAGATTCAGACTCATTCTCTATACTTTGTACATTCTTTTTCAATGAGAATTTTCTCTCTACTTTGAATGTGATTACCTGTTAGTCCTAAAATAGCTAATTATTTCATGTAATAGCCAGCTACGTTTGGCTGCTTACAGAAAACACTAAATTGATTAAACACGTTGTTGTTCTACTTCTATCTTCTTTTCTGAATATGCAAACCCTTTTCCAAAATTTGGCTAATCATCTATAACAGTAACCTTGTCCGCAAAAGTTGGATGTTTTAAACAAATTGCTTTTCTACCCGATTTCTGGTTCAGCAAGATCTTTTCTGAATTTTTGGCTAAGCATCCACAACAGTCATCTATTTCCTCAAGCCAGCTGTTTTCTAAAGCAGCTTATTTTTTCATTTAACAGCGATTTGTCTTTGGCCGCTTCACAAAAACACTGAGATGTTTAAAAAAGTTGCTTTTTCTTCCTTTTTTTTTTTCTGAATACTTAACTACTCATTTACATTGGTAAGCTATATAGTTAAAGCAGTTAGTTAGTGCCTAGTCTTGAGGAAGACCTGGTCTTCAGGAGAGAGGCCGAAGTTCATGCCATCTCCTATGCCGTCTCCCAACCTACTTCTTGTTGTCATTTCTGTTACGAGTTATTAGGCTGAGAATCACTAGTGTTTGCCATGATTCTCGGATACTTAGTTATTGAATTCTTGTTATAAAATCAATATGTACAATCAGGAATGATTTATGGGAGTTTGCTTCAATAAAAACTTACTCTGTTATACTCTATTTTTTGACTTGGTATCAGAGCACAGCTCCTTCTCTGGGCAACACTCTTCAATCAACCTTAAACACATAACATGACTACCTCTCCAGAAACACCTAGCTCCAGTGAACAGCAAATCATATCCAGCCTACACAATAAAGGCTTGCCAACTCACTACAATGCCATTAAACTTGATCGAACCAATTTTCTGCTGTGGGAAACCATGATCACACCGATCATTAGAGGCCACAAATTAGATGGCCATATCTTTGGCACTAAATGATGTCCACCAGAGTTCCTGCCAGAGGTTACACCAGGGAGTCCAGTCAAAATTCCCAACCCTGAGTATGAAGAATGGCAATCAAATGATCAATTGCTTTTGGGATGGCTTTACAGCACTATGAGTCCAAATATAGCCTCTCAACTAATGCAGAGTTCAACGTCAAAAGAGCTATGGGATGCAACCAAGGCACTATCAGGTGCACAAACCAGATCCAGAGTTGTTTACTATAAATCTGAGCTGCAGAAAACACGAAAAGGAGGGATGAGAATGGAAGAATACTTGACAAAAATGAAAGCCATTGCAGACAATCTAGCACTGGCAGGTAATCCACTCCCCTTAAATGAGTTAACTGATCAAATTTTAAGTGGCCTTGATGCAGAATATACCCCAATTGTCACTCTTCTCACTGATAAGGAATCAATTTCTTGGATTGATCTACAAACGACATTGTTGACATTTGAGAGTCGTTTAGAATAGCTTAATGCCTACCAGACGAAAGGCATTACACTAACCTAACCTACTGTAAACCTTGCTTACAACAACTCTAGTCAAGCATTCAACAGGAGCAGAAGTGCAAATCGAAGCAACTACAACAACAGAGGTAATGCTAGAGGAAGATTTCGAGGACGTGGAGGCAGGAGCAGTGGCAACAAACTTATGTGCCAGATTTGTGATAAAGGAGGTCACACTGCTGCTATTTGTTGGAACAGATTTGATCGCAATTTTGGAGAAAGTTCAACAAATCAAAATTCAAATGCTCTTATGGCAACTGCAACTCCTGAAACCATTGAAGATCCTTCATGGTATGCAGATACAGGAGCCAGTCATCATGTGACCAACAATCCTTAAAACCTGCAACACAAGCAAGACTACACTGGTAAGAATTCTCTAATTGTTGCCAATGGAAGCAAACTTGATATTAGTCATATAGGAAACACTGAACTAGCAGCAAAGAGTAAAAACCTGTCCCTTAATCGTGTCCTGTGTGTACCTAATATCACAAAGAATTTACTGAGTATATCCAGATTGGTAACTGACAATAATGTTGAGACTGTTTTTAACTCTTCTGATTGCCTTGTGAAGGACAAGCTGATAGGATCGATGATGCTCAAAGGGAAACTTGAAGATGGACTATACAAGCTTAAAGTTAAACCTTCATCAGAGAACTCTAGTTTTTCAAAATTTAATTCCAAGTTTGTTTCCTTTTCGTCTAGTTTAGATGAGTCAATAAAACCTACTGATATGGATGTATGGCACAAGAGATTAGGCCATCCATCAAAGAGAGTTTTATTTCAGATTTTAAAAGAAAATAACTTTTCTTCAGCAATAAATGTTGTTGCATTCTGTGATGCTTGTCAATTTGGGAAATCTCATACCTTACCGTTCAAAAACTCTCTATCTCAATCTGCTCATGTGCTTGACCTGATTCATACAGATCTTTGGGGGCCAGCACCATTAATTTCATCATCAGGTTACAAATTTTATATTCATTTTATTGATGATTTCAGTAGGTTCACCTGGATTTATCCTCTTAAATCAAAAGGTGATGCAACACAGGCCTTCATTCATTTCAAAAATCTAGTTGAAAATCAGTTTGAAACCAAAATTAAACAATTTTATTCTGACTGTGGAACTGAGTACATTCCTATTGTTCAAATTGCAGAGAAATCTGGAATAATTTTCAAACATACTTGTCCTTATACCTCTGTGCAAAATGGTAGAGTCGAAAGAAAACACCGTCACATTGTTGAAATGGGTTTAACACTTTTAGCTCAAGCTCAATTTCCATTAAAATACTGGTGGCAAGCTTTTGAAAGTGCTGTCTACTTGATTAATCGATTGCCAACACCTGTTCTTCACAATAAATCACCAATGCAGAAACTCTTTAACAAAAATCCTGATTACTCTTCTTTGAAAGTTTTTGGTTGTAGCTGTTTTCCGTGTCTCAGGCTATATCAAAGCCATAAATTTCAGTTTCACTCTACTAAATGCGTTTTTCTAGGTTACAGTGAGTTCTTTAAAGGATATAGATGTCTTAGTTCCATAGGAAAAATTTATATCTCAAGACATGTGGTGTTCAACGAAAAAGAATTCCCTTTTTCTACTGGATTTCTCAATACCAAAACTGCTCCAACTCCAACTGTCATAACTTCTCCTTTTTCATGGCACATTCTGCCAAACTCTTTTAATGCAGGTACAACAGCTCCTCGTATAGTTCATCAGCAAGTCTCTCCAACAGTGACACCTAATTCTGAAAGCTCAACTTTGCATACATCTGAAGGATTAAACTCTGTTGAAACTAATGCAAGTTCTGACAATGCCAATCAAGCCAGCTCCACCAATGTGTCCACCAGTGAATCATCAGAACACAGCTCAAATCTGCAACAAAATGATCATCCAATGATTACAAGGGGGAAGAGTGGTATTTTTAAACCGAAAGTGCCTTTCACAGGTCTAGTTACCACAAATGATTCTTCTAACATTATTGAACCTCAATCTGTTTCAGTAGCCTTGCAGGACATCAACTGGAGAAAAGCTATGCAAGCTGAATATCAAGCTTTAATTCAAAATAAAGCTTGGCATTTAGTTCCTTCTTCTCCTAAACACTCAGTAGTGGGCATCAAGTGGGTTTTCAAGCTCAAGTACGCTCTAAACGGACAGATTGATCGTTACAAAGCAAGGCTCGTTGCTAAAGGGTTCCATCAAACTCCTGGAGTTGATTATTTTGAGACCTTCAGTCCCGTGATCAAACCAACCACAATAAGGATTATTCTGACTCTTGCTGTCTCTAAAGGATGGGTGGTAAGGCAGCTAGATATAAACAATGCATTTTTGAATGGTTTACTGGCAGAAGATGTCTATATGATGCAACCAGAGGGGTTTGTTGATCCTGACAAACCACATTTCGTGTGTAAACTTGATAAGGCTATCTATGGTCTTAAACAAGCACCTCGGGCCTGGTTTGATAGGTTGAAAAATACACTAATTGGATGGGGTTTCACTCATTCGAAATGTGATACATCTCTTTTCTTTTACAAATCACATGACCCAGTTTTGTTTATTCTTATCTATGTTGATGATATTCTGGTCACAGGGAATAATAAATATCTTGTTCAAGCCTTCATTCACAGGTTGAATGAGATCTTTGCTCTCAAAGATATGGGGTCTCTACATCATTTTCTCGGTATTGAAGTTCAAAGAGATGAGATTGGCATGTATCTCACACAGTCCAGATACATCACTGAGCTGCTCCAGAAAACTGAAATGGAAAGTGCAAAAGCATGTTCAACACCACTTACCACTGGAAAAACACTGTCCAAACAAGAAGGTGAAGTTATGAAGAATCCAACCTCCTATAGACAGATTATAGAAGCTCTTTAATATCTCACTCATACTCGATTAGACATAGCGTTTGCTGTGAACAAGTTAAGTCAATTTCTGCAACAACCAACCATGGTGCATTGGCAAGCAGTAAAAAGAGTGCTTCGTTATCTAAGAGGGACTGCTTCACTTGGTTTACACATTAAGTATGATGGCAGGCTTTGCTTAAGTGGTTTCTCTGACGCTGATTGGGCAAGTTGTCCAGATGATCGAAGGTCAGTAGCTGGATACTGTGTGTATTTTGGTGATACTTTAGTCTCATGGTCTTCCAAAAAGCAACATGTAGTAGCCAGGTCAAGCACTGAATCAGAGTACAGGGCTCTAGCTAATCTTGCTGCAGAAATGGTGTGGATTACTTCACTTCTCAAGGAATTTTCTTTTCCTCTTCGTTTCAGACCAACTGTTTGGGTTGACAATCTAAGTGCAACTGCTCTTGCTTCCAATCCAGTACATCATGCTCGAACAAAACACATTGAAATTGATGTGCATTTTGTCAGAGATATGGTGTTAAGAAAAGACCTGGAAATTCGTTATGTTCCATCTCATGATCAGCTGGCAGACTGTCTTACAAAGGGTTTGTCAAGCTCTCGGTTTCATTTTCTACGAGACAAACTTGGTGTGGTTGAATCACCCCTTCGTTTGAGGGGGAGAGTTAAAGCAGTTAGTTAGTGCCTAGTCTTGAGGAAGACCTGGTCTTCAGGAGAGAGGCTGAAGTTCATGCCATCTCCTATGCCGTCTCCCAACCTACTTCTTGTTGTCATTTCTGTTACGAGTTATTAGGCTGAGAATCACTAGTGTTTGCCATGATTCTCGGATACTTAGTTATTGAATTCTTGTTATAAAATCAATATGTACAATCAGGAATGATTTATGGGAGTTTGCTTCAATAAAAACTTACTCTGTTATACTCTGTTTTTTGACTTATATTTGTTCATTAGATTCATTGCATTTTATTTTCTACTTAATCTGTCTGTTATTTAAAGGAACAAGGGTTTTTATTAAAACAACCATGTGTTTATTGTAAGAGCGAGTTGTTTGAGGATACTCACCACAACAATTAGCTGTTTTTGTAAAGTTGTTGTTCTACCTGTCAGATTACCGGTGCACTATTATGGAATAAAATAAATTGTTAAGTTCCCACCAATTAGCTACATATACAAGGTAAGTAAATCATACAACTATTCAGACATTGTAACTTATTCAATGAGCATTATCTCTCTATTGTTTTTCAGAATCCTTTCATCTTTCCTTTTCTTCAAGTATAATTTACAGCAGTAGTAGTCAGCATCCACAGCAATAGTTTGTTTCCTCAAGCCACCTATTTCCTAGAATAGCTTACTTCAATTTAATAGTCATTGTCTTTGGAAATAAAATGAATCAACTATTTCCTACTTCCTACAATAGACTTGGTCCTACCTTTTTTAGATTTTAACTGAACAAGTCCAACCCTAGCTGCTCTTATCCTTTTCTGCTTTTGAATTTAAACAATATTGTAAATCTCAATTGATTGCAATTATTTTTGGCAACACTTGTATATAGTATTATACTTTCAATATTGCAGTGTCCATGAGAATTATAAAAATTCTTTAGCTGAATTTGAACTCTTTCATGGTATTAGAGCTTTAAAGAGGTTTAAACACCCAAGCCCTTGTCTTTCTTTCTTTCTTTTTTCTTTTTTTTTTTTTTCATGGCAAACAATTCTTCGTCATAGACCACTACTTCAACCATGACGGTCATTTTGCCTAGCATACACAATCAGCTGCCTTTTAAACTAACTCTACCGACTACCTTTTATGGAAAACACGGCTGCAACCAATTTTAAGTGGCAATTAATTAATGCATCATGTTGATAGCAAATCTACTGCTCCCCCAACAACTATATTAATGAAGCACTGAATCCAGCCTAATTTAGACTAGTATATAAAAGATCTATTGCTCTTAAGTTGGATCATCAGCTCATTATCCGAGTCAGTTGTCTCAAGTTGTAGGTACATAATTTTTTGAACTTTTAATCAATTTAATTTTAATTGGTAGCATAAATGAAAATGACAATTGTCGACTTGATTTAATTAGTATTAAAATTCGACTAATATTTTTCAGCGATTCTAAATTTCAACTTTATCGATTTAGATACGATAAAAATCAAATTATATATGCTACAACCTCCTAAAAGGACAGTGATAAATATGCTCCCATCGAAGAAAAAGGCATTAGCAGAGAGAAATAACGATCTCATAGAGAAATTTGTCCCAAAGAAAAAAAAATCATTTAATAAATTTATTTTTCGTTCAATCAAATTGTGCATTTGAGGCTCAAAATTTCCAGTGGTAGACTTGCCCCATCACTGCACAAGGATCCAACTGATGCGTAACGAAATTGGGCTGAAGAATCATGTAAGCCTCCAAGATTTATTTCTATAATTAAATAAACTCTTCGTAATTTGATTGGACGTGATGGTTTGTTCAGTTTTATTAGCAAAATAATGGCTGCAGTTCGGACTATATTAAAATCTCTAATTGAGAAAAAGAAATTATAACACATTATAACATCAATATGTTATCGTGATATAAATAAGTAAACCATTTTACTCAAAGTTAGAGTCTAAATAGCTCAATTTTAATCTTTTTTATATGTATTTTTCTTTTTCTATTTTTTTAATTATAATTAAACCATTTAGTTTCCTTTAAGTTTTAGTATATTATTAATTTTTTATTATTTTTGTAATTTAAAAAAAATAAAACATGCATGCATTATTTGAAAAATATTTACAAAAATGAGATTAAATATACTAATTTATGATTTATATGTTTGTAATATATCATGGACAATTAACATACACTACAAGAAAAATGCAAAATAGAGAGGACTTGATGTTTTTTGGTAGCTAAATCAGTTTAGCGAGAACAAAAATTTTATAACAAAAGTCATCCTAACTAAATTTAGCGGGGACTAAAGTTCTTGCTAAATTTTAGTGTGCATTTTTGTGACAAATATGTTCTCGCTAAATTTAGCGAGAGATTTATTATCGCTAAATGTTGGCATGAATATCGCGACAACATTATACTCTCTAAATTTTAGCAAGGATAATGTTGTTGCTAAATTTTAGTGAGGACAAAGTTATTTCTAAATTTTAGTGAGGACGAATACCTCACTAAATTTTAGCTTGCACTTTTGTGTCAAATATTTTTATCACTAAATTTGACATGAAATTTATCCTCGCTAAATCTTGATTTGAATGTCGCGATGACAATATACTCGCTAAATTTTAAAATGAATTTTTTAAATTTAATATGGAGATTTTATTATTTAAATAATAAATAATAAACTAAAAAATAACGTTATATTTATAGAGTACCCAATATTTAATATAAATATATATATATATATATATTAATAAATAAATTGTTATTTACAAAACCATATCATTGCTAATAATATAAGCAAATGATAAAGGGGAAGATTACAAATACTGAATGCAATGACATTCACAACTCACACGTCAAGGGACTCATTACAAGAGGGAAAGAAAGGATAACAGACTCGCTATCGATTGAACGCTAGCAACAACTCCTTGTGCTTTCACTACAAGAAAAAGGGTTATTAGGGACCATTTATTAGTAACCAGTCAAGTTTTTGGTCCTTAAAAGTATACTAATAAGGACTAGTTTTATATATACTCCCTAATTTCTAATTTTTCAATTTTAATAAGGAAAAGGTTAAAACTGGTTATTAATTTCTAAAAATACTGCTCCTTAATCCCTTTTTATTGGCGAAATTTTTAGGCGCCATGATAAAACCGATGGAAAGACGTAAAATAAATCCTCAGAAAGACATAAAATAAAAAATAAACATAGAGAGTGGGTTTTAAGTTATAAACAATATTCATTCACCTAAACCTAAAAATTCCCTTTTTTTTTTCCTTTCTCCTTCGTCATCCCTAGGTGTTGGGTGAGCTTTTTTTTTTTTCTATCTCCTTTGCCATTCTCTGTATCCATGATTGCTTCTGTGAGCGTGTGTACTTGAGTGGCTCGTTTGTCCTCTATATCTCTCATTTTATTATTGCTTCCCCCTGTCCCCTTTGTCTCTCATTTTACCCTCTCTCAGCCCTTCGCTCCTTGAATGCGTTCGGCCATCATCTCCGCCACTCAACCCACCATCTTCTTCGTCTTTTGCATGCTTAGGGCCATCATATCTCTCTTTTTCTTCTTAATTGCACGATTCTTAATTTTTCGGCTCCGTATTGCTTATCTCATCCATTTTTAAGGTATGATTTCTCTCTTGATCATCTCAGCTGTGATTTGTGATGCTTTAATTTTTTTCTCTTTTGATTGTCTGATGATGAAAATTTTTTGATTTATTTCTGTTGTTTGTTGTGTTGTTGTGTTTTTGGTTTCAGATGGCTCTGAGGTTGCACAATTCCTAATTTTCTACCTCCCTATTGCTCATCTATCTCATCCATTTTGAAGGTACGGTTTCTTTCTTGATTATCTCGGCTATAATTTGCAATCTTTTTATTTTTTGCTCTTTTGATTGTTTGACAATCATGAGAATTTGTTGATTATTTCTATTGTTTTGTTGCATGTGTTGTCGTATTTTTGGTTCCATCTGGGTTTGTGATTCTATTTTAGGCAGTTGTTTTGTTCAAGCCTTACTCTATTGTTTCAGTTTTGTCTGCTCAGTCTTTGCTCTCTGTCGGTTTGAGCACTGTTAATTTTTCTTTGCTTCTATTGTTTTCCCATTTTCTGGTTCTTTAAGTTTGAAATAAATTTTACAGCTTATGAAAAAAAAATTGGAAGTTTAGTTTTCTACTGGATCGGTTTGCTTTTAGTATTTTGAAACAATCACTATACTACTTGTCAAATCTTTGATGGTTGTTTAATGAAATTTATGTATAAAATTTTGTTTAGATTAATAGAACATGAAATTTAAATAAAGAGAATGAAAGTATCAAACATACATACATGATATATAGAAGATAAGCAGAAACATGGTTTTGTTAGCGTTTAAAGTTTGCATTTCACTTAAGACAATTGAGATTATTAAATTCAAAGTGAAAAAATATAGCTCTTAAAAGCTTTCACATTTAATATCTGACTATTGTTAATATTTTATTATCAAAATTTTTTTTATTATCTTTTAGAATTGAGCTTGTGAGAAAAGATCTTACCACTTATCATGAAAATTAAACATTATGCATAGTTTATGCATATTGCCTTGTATCATATTAGTTTTACAAATTAGATTGCACAGATTAACATACCCTCCCGACACATCTTAATTAGTTAAAGTAGACTTTCTTACAATTTAGAATCTTGGACATGATATTATATTTTAATTACTCAATATTGTAATTATTTTCACTCTAAATTAATCATTTAGTCTTCTTAATTATTCACTTTAGAAATTAAACTCCAGCATTGTGATCTCTATGTTCTCTTAAAATAACATACAAGGCAATTTGCATAAACTATGGAAAATATTTAAAATAATACAATGTAAATCCTAAGTTTCATTATCACTTTAATAGTATTAAACCAAATCATGCCCTGTTGTTTTATTTTAATATTGATTAGTGGTTTGTTTCCACCATCCCGTGAACTTATGATTTGGTTTGTTCCATTCTTGCTCTCCTAAACCTGGAGTTTTTGACATTGGTGTATCATCTCAGTTGACTGAGATGTTTTTATTTTTGTTATCATACTCCCTATTCTTGTTGGAATACTTGATTTTTTGCTGTTGTTATTTGTGTTTTACTGGTTGGTGGTTGTTGTATTGTAGTTGGTGGTTGGAATTTCTACTAGATTGTATCTCTTACACTAATTAGAGGATTAGGAATCTATATCTACTTTTATCACATAGATTTCAAAGCTTTTGCTATATGTTTTATTTAAGTTTTTTGATGTAAAATTGCAGATTTATTTAAGTTTTTTGATGTAAAATTGCATGAATGCTGCTATATGTTTTATTTAATTTTTTAGATGATCATTGTAAGTAATTCATTCTTGTATGCATTTTGATGTAAAATTATTTAATTTTCACATGGGTTTTGTGGAAATTAATTTGCCTTTTGTGAATGGATGAGAATCTAAGACTTGAGAGTTGAGTAAATGGTGTGAATTGTTTGCTATTAACTTAACATAAGCAGATCATTTTTCGACATCATAAATTGCCCATTTTCCACTTATTATGTTTGTTAGATAAGGTTAACAGCTCATGTTATCAAGATAAACAACTCCTTTGTTTTGTTTGTATTTGTGTTTTAGTTAAACTCCACTTTTTCCTAGTTTTACATTTGTATATCTTTTTATATAGCTGATGTAACATGCCTATATAGATGTTTATAAATCATTTCGTCATTTTTATATGCTCTTCTTTGGAACTAGACTCTATTAAAATCTTTATATATGACTTTTTATTCTTGAATTGTTTAGCTATTGAGCTGTTGACTATGATCATATTGTGCTTCATTAGTTTTGCTTAGTTGTTTAGAATAAATTCCTTTAGAAGCTAAACAACTTTTGGGTGGGTTTGTTGTAACGCCCCAAAAATTCGGATTGATTATAGTTGGTAAATAATACATTTTGGTACTAATTTGCAAGGATCAATTATGAAGATTCCAATATAAGTTAGTATTGTTTTCGGGTTTTAATTTAATAATTGTTAATTAAAACATATTATGAAAATTACACTACAAGAAAATTGCAATTTAGCAACGGAAATTAGCAACGGAAAATGTCAATTTTCCGTTGCTAATCAAAAATAGCAACGGAAATTAGCAACGGAAATTTCGGTTGCTAATTTGGCGGTTGGTATTTTTAGCAACGGAAAGTTGATTCCGTTGCTAATTTAGCAACGGAAATTAAATTCCGTTGCTAAATCTAACCACTAACATTTGGTAAATTGGTCAAAATTAGCAACCGAATTCAAATTCCGTTGCTAAATTTGCAACGGATAATATTTTCCGTTGCTAAATTTAGCAACCGAATTCAAATTCCGTTGCTAAATTAGCAACGGATAATATTTTCCGTTGCTAAATTTAGCAACCGAAGTTGAATTCCGTTGCTAAATTCAGCAACTAGTATAAAAAATTTGTGACGCTTTTTTCGTCGCTATTCCATCACTACTATTATTACTAATAATTAATCTCACAAAATACATAAAATATTGAAACTTAAATAAACCATCTAAGGCATTAAATAAGTAATTTTATTTATCTAGGTCTTAATCTAAAAAAAACCTCAATTAAGTGTGTGTGTGTAAACATATATTTTTATGCATCTTCAATACTCTTGAGACCTAATATAAGCGAAAAGCATAGTAAATGATTCTTAAATTTACAAACAAGCAATGGGTTATTATTATAAGTATGTGGAGAAATGTCATGATAGTTTGCCAAATTTAGACAGAAATGCAATAGTATCCCAACCAGAAAATAGACTGAAGAGCACATTGTTGCTTTGATTCTTTTTAATCAAATTTAATAAAATATTAGAATTCATCTGTGTTTACAAGCTTCAGTAGCATTTAAAAGTGCATAGCAAGAGATTAATGCTGAGATGGTTGATAAACCTGGAGGGATTCCAACGTACAGCTCCCCTTCAACATTCAAGGGTTCAACAATTGCCTCTTGTAGGATGTCCTGAAATTTCTTACTGGAGGCATGCTGTTTCATATAAGCGCATTATTAGAACAGCTAATAAAAAAGACTCCTTCAAGAAGCATCGCCAAGTTATTTGTTCATTCCTATCCAAAAGAAAATAAGAAAACAACACTCTGACCATAGCAATCAGCTAAGAATATAAATTTGATCCTAATGTTCATATGTGAAGCTCAGCTAAGAACCAATTTTAAGATCACTTACAGCAATCAGCCAATATAAAAGCAATATTGAAGCAATAGCAAGTTAATATTACTAAAAAATAATATCACCAGCCAATCATCCCAGCTTCAGCTAGCATGAAAAAAAGTTAGCAAAACGAGCAACCTCCTCATTCAAATGCGAGACATACAGCCCCCAAAAGATTGGCTTCCCATTGAACAAGCAATACACAAATGTAAACTGCAAAAAGCAATCTCATACCAGTATTAAATCAGCAGCTGGTAAAAAATCAACTTGATGGGTTACAAAAACAAGTCTTGCTTGCCAGTGCTGTCATAATATAAGTTGTAGGAGATTAGATATTTCAGAAGAATAAGTTTTTATAAGCATCAAATAAAATATAATATGTGCTCACAATGACCATAAACATTTAACATATGTGCTCTCATGTAAAAACATCAAATTAAGAACACCAGAAAACCAATAGGAAAACAAAAGGTAAACCAAATGCCTACATAACAGAACACGAGACAGTTGGAACCAAAAAATTTGGTACCATGTAACTCTGGTGGTGATGTAACATCTCTCTAAAAGAAACATAAAACTAATACTGCACAAATCAAATGAGTTATTTTGAGAGATCACCCTACTGTTTTTTATCAAGGGGCAACAACAATACGCCCAGCCACTCGGTCAAGATCCCGTTGGCCGCTTGAAGTGATTCTCCTCCCGCTAATGCAACACCAAAAAAACAGAATAAGACAGGTAGCAAAATTAACAATGCTCATGAACCCTCAGACGAACTTAAACAAATGCTAGGACAAGTATATCCTCTGGCAAAATAATCTAACATTTGAACAATAAAATCAAGGCCTAGGAAAAACAGTGCTTACCCTTTTGGGTCAATGTCAACAATGTTCATGTTCATGTTCACTTTTGTTTCAAAACTCATAAAAGGAGCATTGTCCATGAAATTAACGTGGAAATCAAAATTTTCCTCAAAAGCTAATCCAGCTTCTAGCACTCCTCACCGAGTAAAAAATTGAACAATTCTTTAATCTTCAGACCTTTAAGTATCAATTAATCAAGCACTAAACGAGGAGATCCTAAGTAGAAACCACTCCAAAAAGACACACAATACCTAAAAACATATCTAATCACCAAAAGAATCGGAAAGACACTAATATTATCAATAAAAAACGAAAAAGCGAAAACAAATTGTAAATTTGAACTTCAAAATTAGGAATACCTTGCCAGATCGCTTAAGGATGATTACTTATCTTTAGTAGAAACTCTATGAATTCTGTCCATTATTGTGCTCGTCGGACAAATGCTGGAACTTCGCCGGACCGGTGACCGGAGCCTCACCGGTGCAAGACCAAAACCACCAGGAGTTGGATGACATTGAGGGGAGTCCACCGGCAGTGGTCACGAGCTCAAAGGACTCCGTTCATGGCCAAGATCTAACAAAAACCGTCGGAGACTTTCTTTCTCCAATCTCTACGTTACCGGCGATGGGAAGGGAGAGGAGGATGGCGAAAAGGAACTCCTTGCTGAGGGGAACTCACCGGCCTTATTTGTGTCTCCGTCAGCCGCCTCACTTCGCCGGAGAAAAGGGAAGAAGCTAAGGCAGATGGAGAGAAGAACGGCAAACGTAAAGGGGACACTGTGACGACGTTAGCAGAGGAACTGGTGTTCCGCTAGTGGCCGGCAACTGGAGAGAACGACGGTGGGCCGGTAGCCTGCGTCGTTAATCGGCGCTCCTTCCTCCGATCTCCCCTGCTTCTTTTCCCGATCCACTCTTCTCTTCTCCTTTTTTTTTTGATATTAGACATTTCATGGGACTTTAAGAAAACTTTCCCCCTAAAATATCTATATATATATATATATATATATATATATATATATATATATATGTTCTCTTCTTTTCTTTTTATTATATACATTTATTTACTTTAATTCCTTATTTATTAATAAAATATATTTTAGTTTAAATTATAAAATCAAAAACTTAAAGATAATATTCACTAATGTTATATCACATTTTAATAATTAAAAGAGAAGAATTTAACACATTTTAATATTATAGAAGAATTCACTAATGTTATATCACATTTTAATATATGCACATACATACATATGCATTTATGCATACATACATATGTACATGTATGTGTATATATGCACATACATATACATGTATTTATGCATACATATATATGTACATGTATTTATATATATGTACATACATATATATACATATCCATATGTATACATATGTATGTACATACATATCCATATGTATGTATGTATGCACATACAAGCACATACGGATATATATATATGAATATGTATGTATATGTATATGCATATGTATATATGTACATACATATATATACATAAATACATATTTATATGTATAAGTATGTATATAGATACATACATGGATGTATGCATATATGTATTTATATTTGTATATGTATATGCATATGTATGTGTATATATGCACATATATATACATACATACATATACATATGCATATGTATGTATATGTGTGTATATACATATATATACATATCCATATGTATTCATATACAAAATTTAGCAACGGAAATGAAATTCCGTTGCTATTTTAGCAACCGAAATAAATTCGGTTGCTATTTAGCAACGGAATTCTATTTCGGTTGCTAATTTAGCAACCGAAAAATATTCCGTTGCTATTTTAGCAACCGAAATAAATTCGGTTGCTATTTAGCAACGAAATTCTATTTCGGTTGCTATTTTAGCAACCGAAAAAAATTATGTTGCTATTTTAGCAACCGAAAATTTAATTCGGTTGCTATTTTAGCAACCGAAATAAATTCGGTTGCTATTTAGCAACGGAAATATATTTCGGTTGCTATTTTTAGCAACCGAAAAAAATTCCGTTGCTATTTAGCAACCGAATATGTTCCGTTGCTAAAATAGCAACGGAAATTTAATTCCGTTGCTAAATTAGCAACGGAAAAAATATTCCGTTGCTATTTTTCGTTCCAATTTTTTTCCGCCATCTATTGGCGTCTTAATTAGCAACGGAATAGTGATTCCGTTGCTAATTTTCGTTGCTGAATTTTGGCACCAAAAATTCCCTCCACTTTTAGCAACGGAAGATAACCAAAAATATTTCCGTTGCTAAATCTACAAAATTTAACCAATTTTAGCAACGGAAATTATTTTCCGTTGCTAAATAGCAACGGAATTGGCTTTCCGTTGCTAATTTAGCAACGGAATCATTTCCGTTGCTATTTTTCCATTGCTATTTTCAGATTTTCTTGTAGTGTTAATATAAGATGATAATGATAATAATAATGTTAAAAGGTGAGATTTAAAAATAATGTGTGGTTGAAATTTAAAGAGAAATAGTGAGATAAAAACAAAAGTTATGTGTGTATGTGAGTGAAAAAAACTAAAAAGAAATAAGTTAAAAAAAGGAAAGGGAGAGGAGATCAGGAAGAGAAGGAGAGGGCGGAGGAGAGGCGTTGCCACCAATCAGCAGCGCTCTTGCCGACGATCGGCATGGCTACCACTACCTCGGCCACCAACTACCGCCCTCTCGCCATTTCTTCCTTGACAGCGCCGTTATTCCCCCCCCCCTCCCGATCCGTTTCCTTTCTTCTCTTTGATCGGATCGGTTTTCTCTTCTTTTCGGTAACCAGCGGCAGCAGTTGGTGTCACGGAGACCACCGGAAAGCTCCCCGTGGTGAGGTGGATCTTTCGATGCCCGCCGATCGTCCTTACTCGCCGACGAAGTGTAGATCGGAGCATGTGGCAGTCGGTAGTTTTAGGCAATTTTTCATCCAAACCATGATGCCTTGGGGTACGTGAAGACCACCGAGAAGCTACCAGCGACTCTAGCTTCAGGCACGAGGCTCCAGTGAGGCTCCAGCGAGGCTCCGAATAGGCAGAATAGAGAGGGCATTCTGGGCTTCGACTCTATGGTATGGAAACTATGTTAAAAGTTTAATTTCATGTATAAGATTGAAGCACGATTTGGTTAAGTTTTTTTGAGATAATGATAGTAATAGGGTATTTGTTCTTGCATGCAAGCCATTAAGATGATGTTGAGAGATAGTAGAGTTAATACAGTAAATTTAAGAATTGGAATTATATTAAATGATAGATTCAAGAGATTAATTATATTTAAAATTAAAAGTCCATTTCATGTGAGTGTTTGTATAGAATTGTAAGAAATTCCTGATCCTTTTCTATGTGTTGATTCAATCACTAGTATATAACTAAAAGGCCTGCCAATTCCTGATTGCAGGTGCTAACTGAAAACGCCTACCAATTTTCCTAGTACAATACATTTAGTTACTTTTAATCATATTAAAATTCCTGCGAAATTAACTTTTGGTAAATATTGGTTGTTTCTTGTTAGCTTTGTTGCAAATCAGCTTGGAATTATTAATTTGCATTACTTCCTCCAAAAAAAAAGGACCGTAAAGTTTTTCTTTGAGTCTTTATGTGTTAAGAAATTCTACTTTTTGAAGAGGGTTAATTTTTTTTTTTATTTTCTGATTCAAGATTAAAGCCTGAGGGCTGAAAAAAAAAACAAAACTCTTAGGCTACCAGAACTATCCCTGATTATATCAGATTTTCTGTATAACTGGTAATAAAATGATTTATTCATGGATTGGAAAGAGAATTGAACAATGTATTATCAGCTTTGTTAACTGTCACTGTAGGGATTATCAGTGAAAATTGTGCATTTCATGTAATGTTAAACATAAAAATGAGATAATTTTTGTTTTAAGGGTATAATGAAAGTCAATTATTTAACCTTGCATGTATGCTCTTTTGGTTGTAGAATTGGTTTAGCAGTATAGTAATGATGTCTTGTCTTTTAACTGTTCTCTTTTACACTATTAATTATGGTTTAAATACAGCTTTTTGTTTATAAAAAGGGGCTTAGTTGGTAATGGAATCGTTTTTGTTTTAAAAACTAATTGTTTAACTTATAACGATATAATTCTTGAGTATTCTAGCAATATGATATAATTGGAAATATTAGGGATTATAAGCCTATTGTTTAGTTAGTAAAGAGATTACAAAGTGAAAATTTGAAAAGTACAGTGTCCACAGAATTTTTTGTCGGTTTTTACCTTTATTTAAAAATAAAATAATAAAGAGTTTAGTCAAAGCATCAATTTTTTAAGATTGTTCTTAAATAAGTTCAACTTATCATACGATGGCATAATGATATATGGATTTACTCTATGATTATATGGATTGATAAAATTATAATCTAGTAATATGTCTCTGTTATAATAATAAGAATTTATATCAAATAATCGTTGTTGCTATCATTGCATAACTTATAATTTAGTAAAGGAAAGGTGACTAGGTAATGAGGGTTAAAGTTTAATAAATTAGTTGCATGTACAGTATTTGATCAAGTCAAAAGGAAAAAGAGGTTACTCTTTGGAGACAGTTAAAATTAACTTAAGTTTTATTCTCATTTCTTACTATAAAACTTGTACAAATATTGGGTTATGAAGTATTTTAACTTCATATATGCTATTATCTTTCATGATGCTTTTTGCCAAGGTATTAAACAAAGATGTTACTTGACATGTAAGAGATCATGATAGAGTAAAAAGATGATTATTTGGGATTTAATAAATGATAGTTGAAAGTTATAATGTTATAATACAAAGCAAGTGAGAATGTAACTAGTATAGTAACAAGCTATTGGTATAAATGTGACACATTTATCTCTCTTGATACATTCTTGTCTGGTACTTGAATAATCATTATGAGCATCATTACACTAAATGGAGTGGATATAGTGCTATGTTTATGCTTTTATAATAATATGAGAAACTGATGTTAAAAATGTTATGCTTTTACACATGATTGCCTTGGTATATGACTATTTAAGATGATATAGTTACATAAATGAGCATGATATTAAATTTATATACATATATAGACATCTCTATTAAGGGTTATACATTGAATACATGTATCAAATATAGTATGTTTAATGATTAAATAAAGTACAATGGAACATGGGAGATGGCTATGATGAACCATGTAGGTACGTCCTTTTGAAATGATTATGTGTTTATGTGCTGTTTTAGGCACTCATGGTAGGTGTGATTATATATGATTTCATTCTCTTGAAAATAGTCTAGCAATGCATAAACTACTATGACAAGTATAAGTATTGTTAACATATGGCTATTAGAAAGTTAAAAAGTAATTTGAAAGAATCTATATAAAGTAAATTTCTTTGATGACTGAAGAGTAATTTAAAGAGAAATTGCTGAATTATTGTGAAATAATTCATGACATAAGTGAAAGACGGTTCACAAACTATACAAAAATATTGAAAATTCTGAATAACTGTATTTTCTGGATTGAAAAGGAATTGAAATGATGAGAAATTTGATAAATGTATTGAAAGTAAGTGATCTTTTGTGCCCTTAGAAAATATTTTGGCAGTAAAAACTAGCTCAGGATATAATTGGTTGGCCATAGGGACATTTGTACCGCGGTACAAGTCATGGCGACATGCTTTGCTATGGTAGGATCATTGATCTCCATAGTAATTATCTGTATCTACTATCTGTATCTATTATCTATTCTGTGGAGAAATGATCCATTGGAGTCATTTCTTAGTCTGTTGTGGCCTTGTGGGGTCCACATCCCGTATATCCAGTCTGAGTATTTTTGTCGGCACTGTACTAGGGGCATTAATATGAAAATAAGTTAAAAAGTATAAAAGATAAGAAATGTTATAGTTCAGAACCAATATGCATAAGAATTATCCTTTTATACATGTACAGTAAATGGATAATAAATTTAAAGTTATAATATTGATGAGCATGTGATTCTTTAGTACATAATATATGGCACACTATGGTGTTAATTAATATATAGTTCACTTTTTTAAGATTATTTTAATGATTACATGAAAGTGAATTTAGAATGCATACTATGTTTTAAAGGATATATATGTATGAAGAAATTATGCCAAACATCTTTTGTGGTAACAATTAATGATGAATTTCTTACTAAGTTATTAAGTTTTGTTGCCTATATGAGTAAGATGTTTTGTTGCTTATGCTTGTGCTTTATCGCTAAATGTAAGAACCGTGATCTAAGGAAATTGAAGGTATCAATTAGGAATATTATTAACTTTGTACTTGTATAATTGATATTACGTGTTCAAAAGATTATCTTTAGATTATACTGTTCCCCACTAAGCTTTATAGCTTAGTACGGGTTTTGTTATCCGTGTAGGTAACAGGATAGGCTTGTGTTTGGTTAGACAGCTGCTACGGCTCAACCATCAAAAGAGGGGATCTAGTTTCGGGCAATTCACCTGTGAGGTTCACAGATGTAGCGAGGCGGTTTGCATGTAAATTGCTTTTTATTCTGGAGTTTTATAGCGGTTTAAGAGTATTATTTGTAATATTGAATTATCTTAGGAAACATGATAAATAATGAGAATAGATGTATGAGATGCTTGTACAAATTATTTTTGGATTGTTGTACCTCTAAAGGGCTGAGAAAATTGTCTGATTTTCAGGTGGATTAGATAAGTTTTTAGACTTTATATTGCCAGATTTTTATTTGGTAAGTAGTCACTTGGACAATTATAGTTTTATTGGCTTACTTAATTTATAAGTATTTCTTTTTGGACAAGCCTGGAGTCGATGGGATAGTTAAAAAAAATTTTTTCGACTTATCACTTGTTTCTGTTAGACTATTCTGTAAGGGTATTACATTTGTAACTAAATTCTTTCTTGAATTTTGTATGCTTCGAAGGATTTGTTCTTAGAATTGTTTTAATGCTGAGATTTTCTATTTCTTTTGTTGTTGTGTATATTTTATAGTAAAATTATTTTACTTTTGAAAATTACAATGATGCTGCATATAATTTACCATTTAAATTTAAAAAAAAAACTCAATGTAGTTTCTCAATTAATTAATTGGAAATTCCAAGAAGTAACTAAAAAGAGTATAATAGAATAGATAATTATTCACATATAAATTGAATCTAGATAATAAATTTTAAAAATCAAAATGGATTTTTTAAAAAAACTCAATAGTGGCTTTATGTAAGACTCTAAAATAATGGGGAAAATGGAATTTTTTAAGATGAAAAAATAAAGATTAATCCAAAATGAAAAAGTTTGGTAGCTGTATTTCAGTATAGTTTTCAAAGACCAATGCTCTTACTGGTTGATTGCATGATTGTTTTGTGCTTTCATTATGATAGTTTTCATAGATTAGCTGCAGTTTTGGCTCTTTGGCAATAGGGGTATACATGTAATATTAGCACAAGAAGGACAATATGCTTGGTTGCTCTATTTTTTCAACTGATGATGCTCTTATTGCTTTTATCTGTGGTTTAATTTTGCTTTCTGCCATATATCAATTAGGATGACTTATGCTGATTGTATTCTCTGCTCTTCAATTGTTTCACTATAGGTTAATGATTTGGATGTTCTAGTATACTACTTTTTTATCCCCAAATTTTGGAATTTCTTCTTGAGGCTCTGATGTTTTGTGTATTAGCTAATGGGGCTGCTATGATTTTTATCTTGATTTATGTCCTGCTATTATGTTTTTGTTTTTTGCCTGCTATCTGTATGGACAACCCTAGCTTTGTTTATTGTCTTTGTGGACAGCCCTGGCTTTATTTGCTGTAAGATTCTCTCATTATTTAGTCTGTTATTCTTCTATGTATATCGTTTTAAATTATTAGAATTGCATTTTTGCAAGCTACTAAAGTACTAGCCGAAGACTGTCGACAAAGAGGGACTGCATTTTTGCTAGTTATTAGTTTTTTTGGAAAGGGGTTGTATAAATAATATTTTTGTTCATATGATGGTTTTTTGGATGTTAACTTTACATTTGTATTCATTACAAATTATATATATACAGGAAATGTTAGGATTATTATTTATATACGTGTATTATTTATTAATTATATAATAAAATTGAATATACAAGATTAAAAAATTTATTTATTTTGGAATCAATAGGAATCATTTACCTTTTAGTGACTAGATTAGGGATTAAAATATTGATCTTTATTAATCTCTCAGTGACAAGATTACAATGATCTTTAAAAGCTGATCTTAAATCAAAATAGCGAAGGGATAAAATTGTCCTCTTAAAAGTTTAAGGACCAGATTTTCGGTCATTAAAAAGTTTGATTAGTCACGTGACATAATTATTTAGGAAAAGAAATATGGTCTTTAATACTTTTTAGGGACTAGTTATTTCTAGTCCTTAAAATGTTTTAGGGACTAGATTTTTGGTCTCTAAAGATTGCATGGGTCACGTGAGGATCATTAGTTAGGATAAGAAAATTGGTCCTTAATGCTTTTTAGGGATTAGAATTTTTCTAGTCCTTAATAACTTTTAAGGTCCAGATGTCATATCTGGTCCTTGTTAGTCATTACCAGTGGAGCCTATAAGGGCCAGATTTCTGGTCCCTATTGAGCTTTAAGGACCATTTTTATACTTTTAAGGACCAAATTTTTGGTCCTTAAAGGTCATTTTTCTTGTAGTGTTTCAAACTTTGCCCCATTTTTCTGAACATATGCTTCCGATTCTATAATTTTTCAGTGCTATAATTGCTTGTCAATTAGATGTAGGGCTGCCCAGTGTTATATAACCCATACAATCCAATTAAACCAACCAATCCAATATAAAAATTTCAATTTATAACCCAATTGGTTTAGATTGGATTCAAACCATCTAAAATTTTAGATGGATTGGGTGGAAAACCAATTGTAACCCATCCAACCCATTTTTGAATACCCCTAATGATCGTATCAATGTTTATTATTAGACTGATTTTACTCCTTTAAATCCATTGTTATCCTCTTGAGTAGTGAATTTCCTTATTTTACTAGTAATTGACCATAACGTTCTTGTCGGATGTATTCTTGTACATTATCAGTAGCAGCTAATCCCTTTAAAGTACTTTACAAAAACTCTATCTTTAGCTATATATGCATATACAAATTGATAACCGAACTGCTCAATCGAACTCTCTCAAGCAGCTCGGTGATCAGATCACTCGATTCACCCTAGATCCAAGCTGGTACTTTTGTGAAGTTATTTTTGGAGTTATGTCAAGACAAGAACTCTTAATTACCTAAAGTGGGTAGAGTGCCTATTTCAAAACCTTAACTCAGTTTTCTAATGAAATAAGATGTTTTCTTAAATGTGTTTCCTATTGATGATAGGAATCTCTACTAGCTAGGAAACTAAATCTTAATTAAAATAGGATTTGTATCCCTATCGATAAGTAGGATCTCAGGCATTTTCTTTTTTAGCCAATTTTACTCTCGAAAAGTGTTCTTTAACTTTTATACTGACTTGATCGTCAGAACTTCCTTTCGTCAAAAATCCCGCTGAAGTTTTTTTATTTTCAAAAACATGAAGTAGCTGTGAAGGACACTTTCATTCAAATTTAACCCATATAACAGCCCGAAAATCTGAACTATTATCACATTTATATATACATACTCATATATAGTACACACATATATATATTTATACACACATACGCACATATGTGTGTGTGTGTGTATGTATATTATTTTCAAGTTAGTTGAATAAAAAATTAGAAATTTAAGAAAAATTCTTCTCACCTAGAAGTTTTCTCATTGGAGAATTGATATTGCTTATTTCTAATAATCATGAATCTTCAATGAAGGAGTTCCCTAACCCATAAGCAGGAGATTCTATGACTTGCTATGAGCAATTGATACCCAATTATATTTAGGTTCTAAACACACTCAACTTTCTAATATTGTTAAGATGCTAGATATAAAAACGGAACATGGTTGGTCTCAAAGGTGCTATAAATAAGTTCTGCTTATTCAGAAAAGAAGGTAAAAGTAAAACAACTTGCTTAATCAATTTAATGTTTCTTTAAGTTTCCAAACATAGCTGACTGTTACATGAAACAATTAGTTATTTAAGGATTAAGGTACAAGTAATCACATTCAAAGTATAAAGAAAATTCTCATTGAAAAATAATGTAAAAAGTTGTTATAACCCATTTTTCTTTTAAATACTTTTTTTTTCTGAACCTAATAAATCTTTTAGTATATATATAATAACAGGAAATTCCACACTTCCCTATTTTTTAGTTCCCTACTCCAATAGAATTGTTTCTTTAAAAACCTAAACATAGGAATTTTATCATATCCCAATTAAATTACTCTTGTTCTATACATTGTTGATACAAGCACAAAATTTCTAGAATTCAATTGTTTTGCCATCTTTAGACCTTTGCATACTTGGAATTTTTAAGTTGTAAATCACATTATTTTTTAAGTTAGTTAACTCAAATTATCAAAATAGTTAATTTATTTTATTTTTTATTTTATTTGTTTCTATATGCTTTGATTTTAGTTTTGTATTCATGCGAAAAGCATTCACTGATGGGTTTTGAATGGTTTTACCTAAATTACACAGACACACACACACACACATATATAATGTTAAGTTCTATATTGAATCCCCCTTGGCCATAGTCCACCGAAAATTTAATGCTATTGTTGTTGTGTTGTTGTTGTTGTTATTATTATTATTATTATTATTATTATTATTAGTAGTAGTAGTAGTAGTAGCAGCAGCAGCAGTAATAATTTTAACAGAATAGTTCTTAACATATAAATTACTTCATTATTGGTTTGAACCCAAAAGTTACATACTTTATTATTATTATTATTATTATTATTATTATTATTATTATTATTATTATTATTATTATTATTATTATTATTATTATTATTATTATTATTATTATTATTATTATTATTAATGCTTCTTGCATGGTACTGTGCAATCTTGTAGTAGTCCATAATTTTACTCCTTGCATTCTGATATATATCTCTAAACTATACCTATGTTTTATGTTTCTTTAAGTGTTTTTTGGAGTTCATTTAGTGTTAATTTTATGTTTTTGAGGTTTAAGTTATGTGTGTTTTGAAATATTAGAGCTTGGAGTAAATATAAGTTATTTTGTAGATTAGAAGCTCAAAAATTGAAGATTAACCTGGTTAAGCTGGAATGCATCTCAGTCGAGTCATTTGTAGAAGTGCACCTTTAATTCGGTAGCTACTAACCCAACTGAGATAAAGAGTGGCCCGACTGGGTCAAATTTAAAAGTTTGAGGTAAATTTAGCTGACCTGTATGGGAAAAAAGTATCTATGCCGGGTCGATTTAAACTTTTGCATGAAATGGAAGACTTTTAGAAGAAGAACGACTCCTAGTGGCGGCTGAACTTCATATATTTTTGGCATTTTAGTGTTTTCTCATAAGATATCATAGGTTAGACTATTTTTTATCAAGTTAATACTTAGGTTTTTATTCAAGCATAGTTCTTTAGATTTAGAGATATTATTATAGGGTTAATTCAAGCTTCTTTCTTTTGGTTTTTTAAAAGTTGAAGATCAAGTTAGAGTTAATTTTATGAGTACAATACTTGGTTTTTCATTTGTTTATTCAATTTTAATATTGAACAATGAGTAGATTCTTTCTTTTGTTAAGGAATTCTTGAACTCTCATTTTCCTACTGTATGACTCTTAATTGAGCTTTAAATTTAATACAAGTTTTGTTATTTCATCTTTCCTTTGCTCAGCTATATTATTAATTATATTTTGATTCATGATTGATGTATTGAATAGATGATTTAATTATGAGTTCAAGTTTGATCAATAATATATATGTCTTTTTATGATATGCTTGTGTTTAATATATATATATTCTTATGTTTTAAAACTTGAGACATGTTATTATAATCATAAGTGTATTAGGTTAAAAAATTTTAATTATGAATAGATTGAGATTATATTTTCTGCAAAGACATTTAAATGAGATCTAGGAAATTAAAATTGGGATTTAAGATACTTATTGAATTATTCTTAATCGAAGAATCTAATTTTCTAGAAGGGCATTTTGAATAAGATATTTGAGTTTAGTTTGGTTTTCCATAACAACTTATATTACTTTGAATAGAGTCAATTTCAGTAGGAAATGAGGTGGATAGTTCCTTTAGCAAAAAGATCTTTAGTAATTGAGTTTTACCGTTAATTTAGTTAATCTCTGTTTTTAAATCAATTTTAAACTTTATTTCTTATTTCCAATTTATTTAGTTGTTTAATTAATTTAGTTAAGTAATAATTATAATCAAAACTTGGGAATTCTTTCACATAATCTTTACTTCAAAAATCTAAAATTCTCAATCCCTTAGGTATGATATTTGAGGGTCTTAATTCTATTTTTCTATATTACTAATTGAGTTACTACACTTGCTAGACATCAATCAAGTTTTTAGTGTTGTTGCCAAGGATGGGTGTATAATTTTAGATTTCATAGTGGATATTATGTGTATTCTTTTTCTTATTCTTTATTCTTTTATTTTTTTCAGGTGTCAATAGTATATGGTAAAAACAAATCCAATCATACCAATTGACCCTAAAATTGAGAGGACATTGTATAAATGGAGAAGACAACAACAAGCAAATATGAATCTGTAAGATAATCCATCTCTCGATAACTAACCACTATTGTTAGGAGGGCAAGATGTTCATAATTAAATTCGAGCAAATCTCAATCAAGTTGAAGAAAATGTGATTAGACTAAGGATGATAAGGGACTATACCACTCCTAAGTGGAATGAGGAGCACAAAACCATCATGCTACCTCAAAACAATCATTTTGAGTTAAAGCAAGCCATGATCATAATGGTGCAGAAAAATCGATTCTCGGGATCGAATATTGAGGACCTAGCATAACACTTAGACATTATTTTAGAGATAATCAACCCAATGCAAATCCAAGGAGTTTCTGTGGATGCTATTAGACTAAAATTATTTCTTTTTACTCTCATTGGTAAAGAAATAGACTGGTTATAGATGTTACTAAATCCATCAGATCTTCAGAGCAAATGCAAGAGATATTTCTAGTGAGGTTCTTTCCTCCTACCAAGATGGCAAATATTAGGAACAACATTTACAATTTTTAGCAACTTTATGAAAAACTCTTTCATGAGGCTTGGGAGAGGTTTATGAGACTTTTAAAGAGCTATCCCCACCATGAGATAATAATACATCAACTAATGTCTACCTTGCAGGTGTTAATCAGATAACTAGAAGTCTTTTGGATGTAGATTGGGGTGGAATTTCATGAATAAGGTTCCAGATGAGGCTTCCCTATTATTAGATAAAATGGCTATAAACAAGGCACATTGGGCCAGTACAAGGGCCATAACTAAGAGACAAGGTGTGCACACTGTGAATGAAGTAGCCATGCTAAAAGCTTAAATAAAACTCCTTAAGAAAGAGTTAAGTAGCCTTAAAGTGTAGAATGTACTAACAGTTTCTCAAGAAAATAGAGGTTTTGATGGAGGGAATGTAGCAAGTGAGGTGAAGGTGAATGATGCTTACACCTAATGGAGTGGAGATGTCAATGTTATTCATGAATACAAGAGGAATAACCCGTATAGTAACTAGTATAATCGGGATTGAAGGAATTACCCAAATTTCTCTTGGGAGAATGGAAATCAAGAAACATCTTC
>JBBPFJ010000659.1:0-62768 GCA_037975025.1 Excoecaria agallocha | reverse complement strand
TGGGAATTTCATTCAAGGTGCTCATCCACAGTAGTTCAATGAATTACTAGCTTGTTAGCATAAGTCAAGGGCTCCTTACTAACTACTTTTTCTTCCGATGGAATCTTAGTGAACTTTTCAGCTATTGGCACTTCTTTTGGAGCTTTTTATGAGGCATGAAAGGAAGGAAGTTACTGGTTAAGAAAATAAAAAATCTTTTAGCATTTTACCAAAATGATTAGGTATAATAACTACCTCTTTAGCTTGGGCAGAAGCATTATTAGCAGATCCAGGATCATCTATACCCAAAAAGTTGCTGGATTTGTCCCTACAAATAAGGATAAGCAATTTAAGCTATATGATAGTTACAGTATAAAATAATCATTATAAATTTCTAAAAAGCAAAAAAGAAGAACTCGATACATTTTTGGTGCTACAGCATCAACCCTTTTGGCATGGACTCTAGAACTACTAGACACAGTAGAAGTTGGATTCTCAATTTCTTGAACTTCATGAAAGTTGCTAGTAGCACAAGAAGCTTGAACAGGTGAGGCCAGTGATTCAAAAGTAGATTGAGATTGTGAATTACTAGCTCAGCAATAGGGACAACATGAATAGGGCTTGATGGTGCCCCTTGAGCTATGAGAGATGAAGCATCCACAAGAGATGGTGTTTTACCATTGATGGAAGAACAGAAGCTCCAGCATCAAAATTTGCTAAAATTTCAGCTTGTGCCTCAGTAGATGCCTTCTCAAATTGCTCTTGGGCCAACTTAAAGCAATTATTGCAAGGCAATAGTTAAATAAAAGCAAAAAATCCACAAAGTAACAATAAAGTAGAGCAGTAAAACTTTAGAACAGCTATCTAGGTGAAAACCTTCAGTTCTTCAGGAATTTCCCACTTTGATTACTTGGTCACCTTGTTATAGTAATACCTATAGGACATTCATAAACAGAAATTAGAATATCGAAGGAGAAAAATGGTCTCAAGGCAACTATGAAATCATAAACAAATTGCTTTAAGTAAACTATCCTGAATTACACACTTTCTTCCATCACTACAAGTAAATTCCTTCCAGTCAGTCGATGCATCAGCTCTCTGGCATGATAAAAAGAAATTAATGAATAAAGAACCTATTTACTGATAAAGGATGAAGAGCTTATTCCAAGATAAAAGTATAAGAATTTAGTCAGAATGCACAAAAAAAAAATAAAAACAAAACAAAACAAAAATTGTAGAGTATAAATGAGATAAAAATCACAATTTTTGCAACAATAAGATTTTTTCCTTTGAAAATATTCTGCATTAGAATTTCTAATCAACTAAATCATGTAACTGGGCATGCCAAATTATGATATGAACAAACTACCATGTCCAGAGTGAACAAATAACCATAAAGATCAACATTGAAATGATCATCCTTAAAATCATTTCAACTGTAATATAAGATTATATGAAAACTTTTTACTCAAATCATTTGTAGATATCAGAAAGTCAAAAAGCAGCATTTTACAATTTCCACTCTACTTACTTTCGTGGTATTTCAGGAAAAAAAATCAACAAAAGAAACATAGCACTCAAATATGAAAGTTAGTTATGCTCAAGAATCCATAAAATAATTAAAGGAACAAAAAAGGTAACTGTGAATCTATAGTTTTGCAATAAAAATAGGGACTGAAGAAATAGATTTATTCTAGGAGCTCAAAAAGCTATTTAAGTTTGCCACCAACTCTAACAGCACCGTCCAAAAAATAATAATGATTGAATTTAAAAGAGGTCAAAATCATAGAATTATAGCTGATAAAAAGAGTGAAAGGATGTATGACAAATTCAAAATATGGAAAGAAAAAAAGTAACCTATTTGGTTCTCAATATAAAAAATGAATAGCAAAAAAAATGCATAATGAATAAAAAAATCAATTAATTACACAAATGATTAAAAAATTACTAACATTTAAGCTAAAATGTAGGTAGTGCAAGCAACAAAGACCCATAACATATCGTACCTCTCAATAGTGAAGCAGAGAAAGTACCTGTAAGCACCTTTAAGCTATGGCAGTCACACACTGTATAGTTGGATATAACAAGAATTCAATAAATGAACTTAAAGAGCACAGGATCCAAGTATACTAAACTTATGAGAACTGATATTAGCAGAGAAAAAGGAAATACTTACCAAAGAGGGTCCTTGAATTGCACATAATAGTAATTGAAGAAGAATAATTAAGGGAAATATGTAAAAGTATAAAAGCATCCAAAAGAATCAGAAGCATATGTCAACCTTAAAATATTTTTGACTCTACCAAACTATAGATTAGCAAACACATTTATTCTTAAGTCCCACTTGACAATACAATATCGTGATGGCCTAATCATCAACACAATGCCAATAAAATGCAATACAAACATTAAAACAAATAAGGTACTTGAAACCCAAGCGTAGTGCGATAAGTGAACCAATTAGCAAGGAAGAAATAAGGGAGCTACAAGGATAGAGAGCAAGATAATTGTTGCTATAGTAAGTTAGGATCAAGTAACCTATTAGCTTGACTTCGGTAAGATGGTTAAAGATTCCCAATTATTTTTAAAGGAAGTTCGTTGAATGCATCAGCACTATTTACACCCTCTAGAAATCATTTTCAATCTCCAACATTCTTTGGAAAAATGCATATATTATGGCACATTACACACGAGTGATATATCTACTTAATATCACAAGAGAAGAATGCCTCCAATGGGTAGAGTGTCGTATTACACTAATAAAAAAAATAAAAAAAGGCTATATGATCAAAGAAATAAGAAAAACTGAATAAAGTGAAAATTCTCACAAAAATATAATAGAATATTAAATGCAAGCATCCGAAACAGAATTCACTTTTCCTGGAAATCAAAAAATGCATCTATAATTAACTCATGTTATGATAAAGGGTGCCATATCTGGATCATATCATCCTGACTATATAAAAGCATGAAAGCCCATCTGAGTTACAAATAGATTCCGATATGTTCCAAATGCCTAGTGCATAGAAAGTTCAAAAGGCAAAAACAACAAACAAACAAAGATGCATATAAGTACATGAAAGGTAAATCGTCAGCAAAGAAGCAATCATTTAAATGTTTCAACATAAACTACAATAAAAGAAAAAAAAAAGAAAACTAGTTCAAAGAAGAAGAAAATCAACATGTGTAATTAAAGCTAAGAACCCACCAAAATAGCCATAAATTCAACAAGTTCTCCTTTCATCTTCCAAAGGTTCCCACAAATTACAGAGGAAAAAAAATAAAAAGTTATTTTCAATATAAGTACACAACTCACAGAAAATCCAGCTATAGATGGAAATTTCAATTTGCTATGCTTTAACTAGCAATGCTTCACCACATTCTTTTCAAAATTCTATCACAAGCTATCCCCCAAAACTAGAAACAAAATCCTCCCATTCCTTACCATTAACTACCACTACAAAAAAAAAAACTGCCAATTAGCGATGACAGTATTTTAGTCACTAATTTTGCGATGGTTTCACAGCTATTTTTCAATTCCGTCATGTGAAGAATATTTTCAATTTTTTGCGACGAAATAGCGACGGAACAGGATAATCAGTCGCAAATTATTGGCGGGAAGTATAAATGCTATTATTTGCGACAGAATTAGCGACAAATATTTCCGTTGCTAATATTTATAATTTTTTATTCATGAAATTAGTTCCAGAAAATTTAGTGACGAACAAATTAGTCGCTAATTTTGGCAGAAAAATATTGCACCTTTTTGTGACAGTTTAGCGACAAAAATTGATATGTCATAAATAGTAATTTATTACAGTAAAAGAATTAGCGACAGAAATATTTAGTCGTTAATCCATCGCAAATAAATTAAAATATATATATATTAATTTCAGTCACATGATTTATGTATAATTTCAAGTAATTTTATTATAGACCATATGAAATGAATATTTTATTTTATAACAGAAAATGATAAATTATTTTATAAGTTGATAATAATTTTTTATCAATAATACCAAAATCTAAAATTATTTATTTAGAAAATTTATATTTTTAATAATAATAATAAACTAATTGTTACGATTAATATATATTTTGGTGTTTAAGATTAATAAAAATAAACATTTATAAAATAATAATATAAAATTTGTTATTTCATTTAAAATAATAAAAAAATGTGTAATTTATTTTTATTTTATAAAATTTAAATCAAATTTTAAATTATTAGAAATTCTAATGATTTCTTTATCAATTATCCCTAAATATAAACTTATTAATTTAAAATAATAATAAACTTATTAATTTATTTTTATTTTGTTAAAATTTTGAGCAAATTTTAAATTATTTATATTTTCTAGTGTAAATACAAACATGGTATGTTGCTTTACTTGTCTATAGATTTTTTCAGATCTTTACAGTCTGAGTCTCAGTTTGAGATTTCTAGGCCAACTTAGATAGCATGAAATTAGGGAACAAAAAGAACTCCAACCTTTGATGGGTTTGGGTCTAAAATGTGATTGGATTGTTGTAATGTCCCAAAATTTCAATTGGTTTGAAAATAATTTTAATTTGCAAATAATATTTTTGGATATTGAGTTGCAAGAATTGATTTAATTAGGATGCAATATAAATGACTATAATTGTTATTTTGTTTCTTCTCGTAGATTTTCAATTTTATAGCTTTAATCAAAGTATATGTTAGTAACAAATAAATAAATAAATTGATGTTATGAAGAGAAAATAATAATAGTAATAACAATAACATCCAGAGAAGCCACATATTTGGGGGAGGTCTTGGACTGATCTAGATAGCAGATTATAACCACAATAAATAAAAAAAGGGAGAATGAGGAAAAGGAGGAACGGGAAAGAGAGAAGCGGGGGGGCTGGAACCGTCATTCTGCCACTGCTGCTCACGACGCCGGTGAGGAGATTCAAACTGCCACTGCCACCCTTCTCCTCCAGTCTTTCTTTCGTTAGCGTTATCTCCCTATGGTGGTTTCGTTCTTCCCGTTTCTTCCTACAACCATCGCAGCTCTTGTTAGTGTAAGCCCTAGCCCCAATGCATTGTAATAAAACACTTTGAATTAATAAAATGAGGCATTTGTTTTATCCATTGTATTCCTGTGCATATCAATTGATAGAACTATCCAAGAATTTTGTTTCGGTTTAAGTTATCATGTGTGAGGCACATGGTTGTAAGACCTGGAAACAAATGAGACTTCATTCTAAATATCCTTAGTCAGTCATTGTTATGGGAATAACAATGAATTAAGACTAGTATGCTCTCTCTGATATTATGAGTTCTGTCTTACGGATCATTAGGACAAGAGTGTCAATCAGAGATCATAGATACATGTTAAAGAACATGGTATCTGGATACGATCCGCTTATGAGAACACTACATGGTACAAGTCATAAGTGTTTCTCATATGCAAGTTTTGTATCGGAGTTCTTAGACCTAAAATCTCTATGAAACTCTTTATGAATTATTGTGTGCTTTGACATACACCTAACGTGCTCGTAACAGAGTGACAAGTACGGGTATGCTTGGGTATACATTGATTCATGTTAGAGAGCATGAGAGAAGTGAAGGGATTACCCCTCTCAATAAGAGAGAAAATATCATCGGCCACTTGATCAGTGAACTAAGAAGTGTATGGCCATACCAAGATGAAATAATGAGTAATCATTATTTATTTGAGAGTTTAGTGTCGCTGTAATATCAAGAAAGGAATTAATATATATAAGGATGACAAGTTCCATGCCTTATATTAATTCTGATATTTATGGGTAAGGGACTATGCAAAATTGCATTAGGTCACTAAATGCCATATGCATTTTCATTTAATTTGGAATGCTATAATATCTTGCTAGAGAATATATATAGCCTTTGAATTAATTCATTAATTCATTGCCAACATTAAATAGACCTATAGGATCACACATAAAGCATTGGGCTTAAAATATTTAAATTAAGTATTGTGCCTTAATTTGGGCTTTTAATTAAAGTCAAATTAATGTGTGTAATGGATTATTAAATTGCTATTGGACCTTGGCCCATGAGAGAGAGAAATTCAGCCCACAAGGTTTAATTTCAATTAATTAAATATCTTGTATCAATTTAATTAATTGAGTTTTAAAGCCTAAAAGGATTATGATCAAATAAATCACTTAAATAGGAATACTATTGGCCGAAATTCCTAAAGAGAAATCAAGGAATTTCAGCATATCCTTTATATTAATTAAGTAGTTTATTTGATTAATATGTCTTGTATATTCCTATTTAATTAAGTGGTTAATTTGATTAATATGTCTTTTATTTTTATTTTGGATAAATTAAAAGAGTTTTTATCAATAAATATTACTTATTTTAATTAAGTGATAAAGGTAAATATTAATTATCTTTAGCTAATATTAATTATCCTAAGGTAGTATATCTGAGATTTATCACTTAATAAATAAGATAATATATATATTGGATGAGAAAAAATAAGAAAACCTAATTTTGTGTGTGGCGTGAATAGTAATGCGTGAATAGTAACTCGTGAATAGTAATTCTCTCTCACAATTTTATTTTGCCAAATTTTTCACAAGGAGAAAGGATTGTTCCTCATTCTTTTGTGATCTTGGGTAGTAATAGCAACCTTAGAAAAGTGCAAAATCAAATTTTATAGCTTCAATCAATTGCCATTACGCGATACTTAAATAGAGAGCTAGCAATCTCGATTTTAAGCCGTCTTTACAATTGTGTGTGTGAACATAGAGAAGAGTGGCGTAAAGGCTGTTCTTTTGGCATTGGCAAAGAAGATCAAAGGTTGATAAATCACTCTTGATTGTTGGTCATCACCAAAACCAAATATTGAAGTGCATCTAAAGTTGTAAGTTTTACAACCCTAAAATTGCATGTTTCGTTTCTTGCTTTGGAATTGTACGGTATGTATGATAAATTTTTTTTTTTGCTGTGTTATCATCACCATCATACCATGTCATATTCCATCAGTGGTATCAGAGCCTAAACATGCTTATTTTATTGCTTTAGATGCATGAATTATTTAATCAAAAATCGTTTTTATAAATACATGCAATGCTGAAATTTTCTGTTTTGAGTTTTTTGCATTGTTTTGGTGTAAAAATGATTTTAATTGATTAGTTAGGTATTATAATTAATATGACATGTTAATATACTGTACTAAGATGTTATTAGGGCTGGTAATGGTCGGATTTAATTATTTATACCTGATGGTACATGTTAATAACAAAACTAGGTGCTTTTGGCATGTTAATTGTTAGTTTAACAACTAGTTTTAAATATTAAATGTAAAAACGATTTTGGCATGTTTATAAGTGATTTTTAAAGATTAAATATCAGGTCTGGACATATTTTAAATTTGTTTTTAATTCTGATCCATGATAATTTAATTGATTAATTTTAAAATCACTTAAAACTATGACTAGTTTGTGTTTGTTACATGTTTAATCAACATTGTTTGTTTTGTTTTGATTAAAATGATAAAAAACACATTTAGATCAGATTGGTACAGAATATTAAATCAATGTTTATGACCTTATTTAAATTATTTAATGAATCATAAAATTGATTTAAATGTTTGTGCATTTTGTGGCATTATATAAGCATTAAACAACTAGTTTTTGTTATTTGTTTGTTTTTGCATGAATGCCGTGTACTATATATGTGTTCTTCATGATTTTATATTTTTGATTCATGTTGGTACATATTATATGTATTTTTAATGTTTATGGGCTGTATGACATAAAATTAAAATGGTAAAATTGGAAATTATACTAGAGTTGATTTATAGCACAAATCTAACTAGTTAGTGTTTTGGACTTTTAAGAGAACTTATTCAATAAGAGGATTTAGTCCATTGGGCTTTGGCCCAGGCCCATCATGGGGTCTTCTCTTAAAGGTTCAAGTATACGATTTCCATTAATGGGCTTAGCTAAATTAAATAAAATTGGACTTTGTTTCATCCATGAATGTTATGTATATTTATTTGCTAGTTTGGTGTGATGAATGGATATGTATGGTGCATTCATGGGCCCTGGGTTTTGTAATTAAATATGGCCTGCTAGCCATTATGTTTTATTGTAAAAGTTTCATTTATTTCTTAGAATAGAATATAATTGAAGACTTTGTAAATCAAGACGAAGCCCACCGGAGTGGAGAAGCCAAACTCGAAGATTCTTATGTAATAGTATAGAATCTTAGTTGTAGGTTTTTGGGCCCATGTTTGTCACGCTTTACTTTATGCAATTATATATATATGCATGCTATGTATGGATGACAAAGCATATGCCATGTAAGTCGTAATAAAATGAATCCCTAAAAATAGTAAGTCATAAAGTTGCCTTCCTAATTTGAAACATGTCAAGGCATCGATCATCGGTCATGTAGACTAGGAGTCCTAGATGCGCTCGATTATCTTTGTGAGGCATGGGTTGTGAATGTAGGTTGGACTTAACATGGAAAGGGATGCCCAGACCTAGGCAACTAATAAATGGATTTGTGCTATAACATCTTGAGTTGTTAGCCCATTTGATCCAAGAGTCATGTATAAGACATGATTGGAGTTTTTCTACCTAAGTAACTTAACTTGTTAGGTGTACAAGCTCAGCTTGACTAATAAGTTGTTGTGAAAAGTGGATCTTGGCCCACATTAAATCACTAACGCGAATTATTTAAAGGGATATTAATTTGGTTTGTGGGATTATAAAAAAGACCTCATTTAATCTTGCTAAAATTTTATTGTAGATTGAAAATGGCATCTTCAAACAACAATTTTTCATTGTGATCGGTCCTTGAAAAGGACAAATTGAATGGCACCAATTTCATAGACTGGTCTCGAAACTTAACAATAGTTCTTAAGCAAGAGAAAAAGTCGTATGTTTTGGATGCACCCTTGCCTGAAGAACCTGTTAGGAACGCCTCTATGGTTCAAAAGGAAACTTTTGAGACCAAGAAGAGTGACTCCAATGATGTGACTTGTCTGATGCTGGCCACTATGGTGCCTGAATTGTAAAAGAAATTTATGGACCAAGAGTCTTATGCGATCATGATGCACCTCAAGGAGATGTTCCAAGAGCAAGCTCGTCACGAGAGGTTCATGACAACAAAGGCTTTAATTTCTTGTAAGATAGCTGTGGGTAATCCTGTTAGTACTCATGTACTCAAGATGAAAGGGTATCTTGATACTCTTGAGAAGCTTGAGGTACTAGTGCCAAAGGAATTAGTCACTGACTTGATCTTAGGATCATTGACTGATGATTATGATCTATTTGTGATGAATTATAACATGCATGCAATGAACAAGTCAGTCACTCAACTTCATGGGATGCTTAAGAATGCTGAAGAGAACATTCGAAAGACCAATCCCATATTGATGGTTCAAGGGGGCATTAAAAAGGGATCCGCTAAGGGAAAGGGAAAGGGAAAGGCAAAACCCAAGAATGACCTAGCTCGGTTCAAGTTAAGTGGGAGTGCACCTCAGGCCCAATCCAAGCCCAAGGCGCAGAAGCTCAAAGAGAGTGAGAGCACTTGCTTCCATTGCAACAAGATAGGGCATTAGAGGAAGAATTGCGCTCTCTTCAAGGAAGAACAAAAGAAGAATGGAGCCAAGGCGTCCAGTTCTGGTATTTTTGTTGTTGAGATTAACCTTTCTATTTCTACCACTTGGGTATTGGATACCGATTGTGGTTCTCACATTTGTTCAAATGTGCAGGGGTTAAGAAATAGGCGGTTACTTGGGAAGAATGAAGTGGACCTCCGTGTGGGGAATGGAGCACGAGTTGCTGCCATGGAGATAGGCGACTATCACCTCACTTTACCTTTCGGACTTTGTATTGTTTTGAATAATTGTTATTATGTACCTGCTATGAGCAGAAACATTATTTCAGTTTCATGTTTGGATAATGATGAATTTGATTTTTTTTTATTAAAAATGGCAATGCTCATATTCGTCGCCAAGGCATTTCTTATGGCAATGCCATAGTGCAAAATGGCCTTTATATCCTTAATTTGCAAAACAAAGAGTCTGTATACAACATTAATACGAAGAGGGTTAAATCAAACGAATTAAACCCTACTTACTTCTGGCATTGTCGTTTAGGACATGCAAACGAAAAACACATTTCAAGACTCCACAAAACTGGAGTGCTTAGGTCATTCGACTTAGAGTCTTATGATATATGTGAGCCATGTTTGCATGGAAAAATGACAAAAAGTCCTTTTAACAAGAAAGGTGAGAGGACTAATAACTTATTGGAACTAATACATACCGATGTATGTGGTCCATTAAGCATACAAGCTAGAGGTGATTTTAGCTACTTCGTGGCGTTCACAGATGACTTCAGTAGATATGGCTATGTCTATCTAATGAAGTACAAGTCTGAAACTTTTGAGAAATTCAAAGAGTTTAAGAACGAAGTAGAAAACCAACTTGGCAGAAGTATAAAAACCATTCGATCAAATCGAGGTGGCGAATACTTAAGCCAAGAGTTTGACAGTCATCTAAAGGAGTGTGGTATTATATCACAGCTCACTCCTCCTGGAACACCACAATGGAATGGTGTGTTCGAAAGGAGAAATCGAACTCTGTTGGACATGGTTCGATCTATGATGAGTCAATCTAAACTTTCTGTCTCTTTTTGGGGTTATGCATTAGAAACTATTGCGTTTCTATTAAACCGTACTCCAACTAAAGCAGTTAAGAAGACACCATACGAGGTATGGACTGGGAAATAACCCAATATGTCTTTTCTCAGGATTTGGGGCTGTGAAGCACATGTTAAGAAATTAACATCTGATAAACTAGAGTCCAAATCAACTGTCTACTTGTTTGTGGGTTATCCCAAAGAAACAAAGGGATACTACTTTTACTCACAAGACGAGAACAAAGTATTTGTTGCTCGCAAAATTGTTTTCTTGGAAAAGGAGTTCCTTTTCAAGAAAGACAGTGGGAGTAAAGTAGAACTTCCAGAAATTCAAGTACCACAAACTCATATACAAGATGAGTTGGAAATGGGATCAAGTTCACAACCAGTTGTGGAACAAGAACCCATTGCACAAGAACCTAGAAGGTCTGGTAGGGTACGTCAGGTGATTAAGAGATATGGATTTCTAATCACTGACAGTGACACCACTGAGTTAGTAGATCGTGAGGATCCTACTACCTACCGAGAAGCTATTGAAAGCCCAGACTCGAAAAATTTGCTTGAAGCCATGAAATTCGAGATGCAATCAATGTACAATAACCAGGTTTGGACCTTGGTTAATCCACCGGAAGGTGCTAAGGTAATTGAATGCAAATGGCTATTCAAAATTAAAGCTGATAAGACCTATAAAGGTAGACTAGTAGCAAAAGGTTTTCGACAAATTCATGGTATAGACTATGATGAGACCTTTTCGCCAGTAGTCATGCTCAAGTCCATTAGGATCTTGTTTGCCATAGCTGCATATCAAGATTATGAGATATGGCAAATGGATGTCAAAATCGTTTTCCTTAATGGAAATTTACTTGAGGATGTGTATATGACACAGCCTGAGGGTTTTGTCAATCCCAAGCATCCTAAGAAGGTTTGCAAGCTTCAAAAATCCATCTACGAATTAAAGCAAACATCCCGAAGTTGAAATCTTCATTTTGATGAGGTAGTCAAAGAATTTGACTTCATCAAGAACGAAGATGAGCCTTGTGTGTACAAGAAGGTTAGTGGGAGCATAGTAATATTCCTAGTCCTGTATGTGGACGACATCCTTCTCATTGGGAATGACATTCCAACATTGCAAAAGGTTAAGCAAAGGTTGGGAAAATGTTTCTCAATGAAAGACTTAGGTGAAACCGAGACAATACTTGGTATTCGAATCTATAGAGATAGATCGAATCGGCTTTTGGGACTAAGTCAAGAAAAGTACATAGACAAAGTACTAAAGTGTTTTAGTATGGGAGACTCAAAGAAAGGGTACATACCTTTGGCTTTGGGAGTTCCTTTGACTAAAGAACAGTGCCCTAAAACCAAAGAGGAAAGGGACAACATGAGTAGAATTCCATATGCATCTACTATTGGATCTATCATGTACGCTATGTTATGTACTAGGTTGGATGTTGCTCATGCACTAAGTATAACCAGTAGGTTTCAGCAAGACCCTGGTGAGAAGCACTAGTCTGCTGTAAAAGGGATTTTGAAGTAATTGTGAAGGACTAAGAATCACTTATTGGTGTATGGTGGTCAAGAAGAGCTCGTCATACAAGGTTATGCCAACGCTGCTTTTCAGACCAGCACTCAGGATTCTAGATCGCAATCTGGGATTGTTTTTGTTTTGAACGGTGGTGCTGTCAGCTGGAGAAGCTCAAAGCAAGAGACCGTTGACGACTCAACTACAGAATCTGAGTATATTGCAGCAAGTGAGGCTGCAAAAGAGGCTGTTTGGATTAAAAATTTTATTACTGGATTAGGAGTGGTCCCAAGCATCCTAGATCCATTAGAAATTTTCTGTGACAATAACGGGGCCATGGCACAGGCCAAGGAGCCCCGGTCACACCAGAAATCCAAACACATACTCAGGAGGTACCACTTGATCAGAGAAATCATTAATCATGGGGACGTCAAGGTTAGCAAGATAGCAAGTGAAGACAATATAGCATATCCTTTGATGAAACAGTTGCGTCCAAATCTGCACGAAGCTCATTTGAGAGCGTTCGGTCTTAGGGCTATGCCCAATTGGGACTAGTGCTAGTGGGAGATTGTTAGTGTAAGCCCTAGCCCCAATGCATTGTAATAAAACACTTTGAATTAATAAAATGAGGCATTTGTTTTATCCATTGTATTCCTGTGCATATCAATTGATAGAACTATCCAAGAATGTTGTTTCGGTTTAAGTTATCATGTGTGAGGCACATGGTTGTAAGACCTTGAAACAAATGAGACTTCATTCTAAATATCCCTAGTTTGTCATTGTTATGGGAATAACAATGAATTAAGACTAGCATGCTCTCTGTAATATTATGAGTTCTGTCTTACGGATCATTAGGACAAGAGTGTCAATCAGGGATCATAGATACATGTTAAAGAACATGCTATCTGGATATGATCCGCTCATGAGAATACTACATGGTACAAGTCATAAGTGTTTCTCATATGCAAGTTTTGTATCGGAGTTCTTAGACCTAAAATCTCTATGAAACTCTTTATGAATTATTGTGTACTTTGACATACACCTAATGTGCTCGTAACAGAGTGACAAGTACGGGTATGCTTGGGTATACATTGATTCATGTTAGAGAGCATGAGAGAAGTGAAGGGATTACCCCTCTCAATAAGAGAGAAAATATCATCGGCCACTTGATCAGTGAACTAAGAAGTGTATGGCCATACCGAAATGAAATAATGAGTAATCATTATTTATCTGAGAGTTTAGTGTCACTGTAATATCAAGAAAGGAATTAATATATATAAGGATGACTAGTTCCATGCCTTATATTAATTCTGATATTTATGGGTAAGGGACTATGCAAAATTGCATTAGGTCACTAAATGCCATATGCATTTTCATTTAATTTGAAATGCTATAATATCTTGCTAGAGAATATATATAGCCTTTGAATTAATTCATTAATTCATTGCCAATATTAAATGCACCTATAGGATCACACATAAAGCATTGGGCTTAAAATATTTAAATTAAGTATTGGACATTAATTTGGGCTTTTAATTAAAGTTAAATTAATGTGTGTAATGGATTATTAAATTGCTATTGGACCTTGGCCCATGAGAGAGAGAAATTCAGCCCACAAGGTTTAATTTCAATTAATTAAATGTCTTGTATCAATTTAATTAATTGAGTTTTAGAGCCTAAAAGGATTATGATCAAATAAATCACTTAAAGAGGAATACTATTGGCCGAAATTCCTAGAGAGAAATCAAGGAATTTCGGCATATCGTTTATATTAATTAAGCAGTTTATTTGATTAATATGTCTTGTATATTCCTATTTAATTAAGTGGTTAATTTGATTAATATGTCTTTTGTTTTTATCTTGGATAAATTAAAAGAGTTTTTATCAATAAATATTACTTATTTTAATTAAGTGATAAAGGCAAATATTAATTATCTTTAGCTAATATTAATTATCCTACGGTAGTATATTTGAGATTTATCACTTAATAAATAAGATAATTATATATTGGAAGAGAAAAAATAAGAAAACCTAATTTTGTGTGTGGCGTGAATAGTAACGCACGAATAGTAACTCGTGAATAGTAACTCTCTCTCACAATTTTATTTTGGCCAATTTTTCACAAGGAGAAAGGATTGTTCCACATTCTCTTGTGATCTTGGGTAGTAATAGCAACCTTAGAGAAGTGCAAAATCAAATTTTGTAGCTTCAATCAATTGCCATTACAGGATACTTAAATAGAGCGCTAGCAATCTCAATTTTAAGCTGTCTTTGCAATTGTGTGTGTGAACATAGACAAGAGTGGCGTAAAGTTTGTTCTTTTGGCATTGGCAAAGAAGATCAAAGGTTGATAAATCACTCTTGATTGCTGGTCATCACCAAAACCAAATATTGAAGTGCATCTAAAGTTGTAAGTTTTACAACCCTAAAATTGCATGTTTTGTTTCTTGCTTTGGAATTGTATGTTATGTATGATAAATTTTTTTTTCGCTGTGTTATCATCACCATCATACCATGTCATATTCCATCAGCTCTCTCTCTTCTTCGCGGCGATTTTGATGGCGATCGAGGAAGTTAACAGCACCGGCGTGTAACTAGAGAAGAGGTGAATGTTCCGGCACCATCCTCCACCCCAATCATTGATAATAGGCAGATCGGTGTAAGGTGGTAGTTTGCGGTTCGAGCGAGATTTCGATCGACTCAGGCTGCCATTGGGCGTGACCAACCATTGTGGGATCCTAGGTCCTGGATCTTCAAGCGAAAACGATCGGTGCCCCGGTGATCGGTTCGGCGAACCCAAGAATGACTAAATGTGGAAAAATGCATAAATCGACTTTAACGGGTATGTGGATACAAACTACCCTTAATTTCATATAAATCTTGAATTTTAATGTGAATTTTACATTAGGTAACTATGTGGATTCAAGAAATAATAGGAAATAAATTGAGACAACAATAGAAAATATTGATATATTATGAAATAAATGAGAATAGAAGATGAAATCAAGTATTAGTGGGAAACCAAAGGACTGGTTTTGTAGACTGGTTATTGAATACTGATGGATCAAGTGCCAGCCCTACTGTTGCGAATATGCTTTCAAAAACATCACAAAGATCTCATTTCAAAGAAACTGACAATTTAGGGGATGTTTGTGCTTATCCGGTAGCAGAAAGTACGTCCTCTTTTCTTTTTGATTTATTTGAAACAATTGCTGAGCTAAATTTGTTGTTGTTAGTGTTGCTTGATTTAATACAATTCAAAACAAGAAGTTGATGCATTTGTCATTAGTGAGTAGATTTTTATCTTTTTTTAATTTTTTTAATTGTTCTTCTCTTGGTGGTTAATAGAAGGAAGAATAAAACCTTTAAAAGAGTAGTTGAAAAAATCTGCAGGATTGAGCAAATACACAACCTTTAGATATTGTCAGATATTATTCAGTGGCTAAGTTAGCAAGTAGTGAATATGTTAATATATAGTTCCAAAATGTGAATATCCATATGTTAAGTGCACGAATTGATGCGTGATATAGGATTATTCTCAATTAATATAAGACACATTTAAGGATTGAAATTGTTTGATGTTATATCTCCTAGGTTGGAAGGAAGAATTATAAGGGAATGTTTAGGCAACAAAAATCTCATGGGAACTGTTTGGTGATTGTCTAAGTAGCCACAATTGGCAAATTGATAAGGCAAGTCTAGAAGGCATTAGTCCTATAAAGGCTTTAATTATCTACATAATTTATAATACTCAGTCCAAAAATTTTTTGGTTGTTTTTTACTACAATTTTCCGATAAGATATATTTTACATCTATATCTTTTAAAGTCACATGAGTGCTTACATATTAGTAACTTTTTTCTTAGAGACATCTTAACATGCTTGAGTAGCTGCATCTTATGATTTGCTTTACCAGAAACATGATACAGTGCTGTTTTCATTTGAAGAAAAAGTCAAGAAGAAAATATTTGAGCAAGGGATTAAGAGATTGTTAAGACTAAACTAAGTGGAGGTAATTTTAATTAGTGAATTCTCATTTACAGCCTTTTAAGTGCTTTCTGTAGATTTTTGTTAATCCAATTCTCTTATTTTTGCTTTGGAGAGTGGTCCTCTTTTTTTTCTCCAAGGTGATGAACTGACAACAAAATTTGATAATGGTTTGATTAAGAGACAGAGAAAATGAATAATGATTAGCTAAGAACATGATAGGCTCTATATTGATGGAAGCATCTATAATTGAAGAAATATAATTGATATTAGTCATGTTTTTGTATCCACCCAGAAACAAAACTGAAAGGGGAATATAATTGATATTAGTCAAAACAATAATTAAGGATATGACCTGGAGCTTTTCAAGAGAAAACCCAACTACCATGTGCCTTAAAAGACTACATAGGTATTAACTAATAATCTATTCATAGGCAGTCCATTCTCCACATATGAAATAACATTACAAAGAAAAAAGATGCTAAAATAAATAACCTTAAGGCAAAATTAATGGCAAAAACATGACAATATATTTTAAGAGGTTTTACCGAGCTATTACAAAACCTATACATATAAATGAGAAAATAAAATTTTCCCCATTTGTTTAATAATTTATTTATTGAACTAAATAAAAATATAATTGTTATCCTAAGAACCATGCCAACCATTGAATTTGAACATTGGTGCCTTCTCTTTTCACTTTAAGTTTATATATTTATGCCACCTGTTATGGCCACGTTAAGGAGAAGCTCACATAAATGGAGTTCAATTTTATATATAATAAGCTACTAATTTAATTAAGAAAAATTAATGAAGGCTAAGCCTTGGTCATAAATCGGTCAACCTTAATTATTCATTTTAACTTGCTTAGTTAAGTTTTCGTTTACATAGTAATTTTATAATTTTTACAAGTAGTTACTACATGGTTGAGCCTTAAAGTTCATTATTAATTAGTTTTTGTTTAAATTGTTATATTGTGATTTATATATTATTTTGAAATGAAATTTTTCTGCTTATAAAAAAAATAGAGCTTTATGTGAGTATGCTATTAAATAATTTCAATGTGTCATAGATATAGCTTTATTCTTTTTGTTATCATTCATTGGAGTAGTATTGATTTTCTATTTTATTGTTCAATTCATCATCTGGAATTTGGAATCTTTACTAGGTTTGTTAAGAAACCTGGAGTTCTTGTTGCTCAACATAAAAGAGCTACCGTTTTGAAAGAAATCGATACTGATTTGCCAGATTTAGGCCTTAGTGATCGAGAAACTGACCTTGACTTCATGTTCATTTGCAAGGTTAGATCTCTTATCTTTTATGAATTTTATGTTAGCTGTTTCTTATCTTGATAGTTAAATACAGTGCCAGCCAACTATCAATTTAATCATCCATCTCTTTAATTTTTATTAATATTTATTGTTGGTTTGGTGAGAATGTTAATGACAATACTATTTTCTCCTTGAATTTTGTTTCCTGCTTTCGTGTCGTTTACGAACTCTACATTCAAGTATGCTGGGTGTGTGTGTGTATATATATATATATATATATATATATATTTGTAATTGCACGGGGATTAGCACCATTGGACCACAGGTGTGATTTTCATATTCAATACTGCTAGAAAGCCACCAAGTGTTCAATATAATAATTTCATTGGCCTAGTTTTGAAACATGAATAACATTTATCTGGCACTATATTTAAAACCTGTAATTTAACTAAAATGGGCATTTTCTTGGGTTTTGTTTATCTCTTAAATATGTATTTTCTTATTGCTTAGTTGGGTTGTTGGGGTTGACTTCTTAGTCTAATTTGTGCATTGAAATTGCAGCGCAGGAAAAAGAGCCATACGAAGCAAAGGCGCGAGCTGACAAAAAGAGTTATGAAGAACAAATAAGTGACTACAAGAACCCACAACCAGTGAATGTACGCTCTGGTAGTGAATCTAATAGTGTGATTAGACAAATTCAACTTTCTGAATTTTGCTTTTTATGTAAATTATTAAGGAATTGTGTAGATATATTGATTAGCCATAAACTACATTTATGGTCCTTTGTATATTTATGTGTTCTGCATAATATTTGATCATTTGTGTAAATCCTTTACCATACTTGGATTAGTTCACACATTCAACATGCTCTATCATCTATCAATTAAAGGGTAGATTTCATTGAGATTGTTATAGGTCAACAAATAAATAGCGATCATTATGTGCAAGAAGAAAATTTAAAAATACAGCAAAAGAAAAAAAATTAAATTATGCAATAATTTAGCGACGGATTCACAACAGCAACTGTTGCTACTGCTCAAACGTTAGAATTTAACAAATAATTAATGAATAATATTTCGTTGCTAACTTTTACAGTAAATTAATAATTAGCGACGAAATTTGCGACGGAAATTGTAGTCGCTAAATATCATTATTATAATTCGACAACTAATTATGAATATAAATTAGCGACAAAAAATAGCAATTGATTTTGAATTTCTTCGTTAATATATTTGCGACAGGGCTTTTAGTGACCGTTCATCGCGGCTTCGCTAATTTATTTTAGCGATGGATTTTTGGTAATTAGCGACGAAAATTATTAGCAGTTTTTTTGTAGTGTACAGTCTCAACTGATACATAAAAAATTTAGAGACCACAAACATTCCATTCCTATCAGTTTACTACATCAATAATTTGACTCAGACAACATAAGAATCCCCCGTATTCACAAAATCAAGGTTATACGCAGTGGGTGTGTCTTATAATCCTAAAAGGAGCAACTCTTTAAGCTCCAAAAACAAAAAAGGAATAACCTTTAGTCTATAAAATCATCAACAAACCTTACCTAACAACCCTACATAAAATTATAAGTCAACAACCTATAGAACAATACCATTTATACCCATAGCCCTAATTGTATCATTCATCTAAGAAATGAAAAGCAAGCAAATTAGCTTAAAAGTAAAATCGTACCACATGAAAGAGAGTAAAGTTTTCTTCCGTTAAAATCAGAAAATGGGGATTTTGTAACTAAAAAGAAAGAAATGAAGGTTTTTTAGATAGTTCAAAATCAAAACAAAAAGACCAGCCTGGCAGAGAGAGAGGACAAGTGCTCATAAGTTAAGGTCTTTGTCAGGAAAACACATAAATTTTGGCTCTACGCATTCTTCACTTAACAGCCGAGGAAGAAGAAAGCTAGGTTTTTATACGATGCACAACAACGATTCTCTAGCCTTGCCTTTATTCCATTTACAAATATAAAATTTATATAATTACAGATAAATATATATAATTTTTCACAATTCTAAACTATTTTTATTTTATCGCTCCTTATTCGATGAGGAACATACTTTAGCCAAACAGGAAATCCCTAACATAGTTAAACAGAAAGAAAATCAAGCCAGAACATTTCATTTTCAGAAAATTAAAAGAAAAAATAACCAAAAGAAATTAAAGAATGAAGAAAAACAAAGCAATCAATTATCAAGCATTTAATATGAAATTTCGAAAGAAGAAATATATAGAATATATCCAAAAAAAAGAAAAATAGAGAGATAAAGAAAAAATATAAACACAAAATTCCATTCAACACAAACATAAGTTCCAATGCGCAGATGAGCATACATATCTTCCATGAAAATCATACTACAAAAGGTCCAAAAGAATTATAAAAAATAAATTAATCATATAAATTTCAAGCAACAAAAAAGATGCTTCTCCTCTTTCTCTGCCTCCTGCTTTTGCTATTTTTCTCAAGTTGCTTGATGAGCATCTTTTGGTCTCATTTCGCCTCCTTATTAGCCCTAAAAAAATAATAATTAATCGATGTGAAGAAAAATATAAATTTAAGAAGCAAAATAGAGAAGGACCAAGTAAGAAACATACATATCTGTGTCATTCTTTTAAAGCATGTCCTCTATCATTGACGGTGTTGTACAACACATTAAGCCTAAAAAACGTGCATCCCATCTCTCTCCCTCTCTTGAAAATGAATAGTGTGTGCTTGATTGTATGACTCCCACTAAGAATTTAGTAGGGTGAAGAGAGATAGATCTTTAAGCACGCATTGTGTGAAGAAACAAGGAGGAGTGAGATCTTGAAGCTCGATCTGTATGACGTGCAGCAAAGGAAAGGGTGAGGGTGATAGAGAATGAGAGGCAGAGAGAGAGGGCGAGGGTAGGGAGACGAATAGAGAGAGGGATAAGGAACTAGGGAGAGGGATAGAGAGAGATAGGGAAGCAAGGTGGTGAGGCAAAGCGGGAAGGAACTATTTATACTTAGGGCTAGAAAAAATAGCAATGGAATACAAATTTCGTTGCTAAAATTCAATTTCGTTGCTATTTTTAGACATAATTTTTTTCTCCATCTGAACCAAAAATACCAACGGAATGTAAATTCTATTGTTAAAATTACAACCGAATATTTTTTTCATTACTAATTTCGTTGCCATTTTTGGAGCCAAATTTTTTTTATCCTTTTGGAACCAAAAATACCAACGGAATGTAATTTTCATTGCTAAATTTGCAACCGAATAAATTTTTCATTGTAATTTTAGCAACGAAAAAGCAATTTCGTTGCTATTTTTGGACCTAAATTTTTTTCATCTCTTTGAGACCAAAAATACCAACAATATGTAAATTCCGTTGCTAAAATAGCAACCAAATATTTTTTTCGCTGCAATTTTAGCAACAGAAATCCAATTCTGTTGCTATTTTTGGTCCCAAATTTTTTTCACCTCCGTGAGAACACAAATACCAATGGAATTTATTTTTCGTTGCTAAAATTGAAACTGAAATTTGATTCCATTGCTAATTTAGTAATGAAAATTATATTTCGTTGCTAATTTAGCAACGAAAGCCATATTCAGTTACTATTTTTTGTTCCAAAATTTTTTCGCCATCAGTTGGCGCCTATTTTAGCAACGGTATATGGATTCCGTTGCTAATTTTCGTTGCTAAATTTTGGCACTAAAAATTCCCTCTACATTAGCAACGGAAGACTAACAAATATTTTTTCGTTGCTAAATTTGCAAAGTTTAATCAATTTTAGCAACGGTAATTATTTTTCGTTGCTAAATAGCAATGGAAAGTGAATTTCATTGCAAATTTAGCAACAAAATCAATTCCGTTGCTATTTTTATATTTTCTTGTAGTGGCTCCAGATCATGTGTGGTGTAATTCTTTTCATGAGGTTTAAGCTATCTGGAGGCATATGCTATCACCTTCCTTTTGGCATGAGTACACAACCTAGTCTATTACTGGATGCATCACTGTAAATTATAAATTTTTCCCCCAAAGTTGGCTGTGTAAGGATGGGAGCTTCAGTCAATATATTCTTTAATTTTTCAAAGCTTTCCAGACACTTTTCTGTCCACTCAAACTTTACATTTCTTCTGCAGTAGTTTAGTGAGTGGTGCTATAATTAAAGAAAATTCCTTAACAAATCTTCTGTAGTATCCAACAACTCCAAGAAACTTTCTAATTTCTATAGCATTTTTTGGTAGTTTCCATGCAATAATTGCTTCAACCTTCTTTAGATCCACTTTGATGCCTTTGTTTGAAACCACATAACTAAGGGAAGTGACTTAATTCAACCAAAATTCACATTTACTAAATTTTGCAAATAATTGTTTATCCTTTAGTGTCTGTAGAACAATCCTTAAATGCTGGTCATGTTCTTCCAAGGTCCATGAGTAGACCGGGATATCATCAATAAAAACTACTATGAACTAATCTAGATATGGGTGGAAAATGCGATTCATTAAATCCATAAACACTGATGGTGCGTTAGTTAGTCCAAATGGCATAAATAAAAATTCATAGTTCCTAAACCTAGTACGAAAAGCTATCTTCAACACATCAACTTCCTTAACTCAAAGTTGATGATAACCTGATCTCAAATATATTGTAGAAACTATGCCCGTTCCTTTCAAATGATCAAACAAATCATCAATCCTTGGCAATGGGTATTTATTTTTTAATGTCACCTTATTTAATTGTCCATAATCAATACACAATCACAAAGACCCATCTTTCTTTTTCATGAACAAGACTGGTGCACCCCATGGCGATACACTAAATCGAATAAATCCTTTATCAAGCAACTCTTGCAACTGGATCTTGAGTTCCTTTAATTTTATGGATGCCATCCTATATGGAGCGATGGAAATAGGAGTGGTGTCTTGCAAGACATTGATAGTAAATTCAATTTCCTTTCTTATAGCAAACCGATAATTCATCAAGGAAGACAATGAGAAAATCATGAACAGTAGGAACATTGCTGATTTTTGGCACCTGTTTCTTAACTTCCATCATAAAATCCAAGTAGGCAGGACACTTCTTCTAAATCAACCTTTTTGCTACAGTAACAGAGATGACATTTGATAGAAAGTCTGATCTTTCACCCACAATCATGATCTCCCATCCCTCTGGAGTTTTCAATGTAATTCTTTTTAACTGACATTCAACCATCACTTGATGCTTGTGTAACCAAACCATGCCCAATATCACATCAAACTCGTGGAATGGTAACTTGATTAAATTTGCAGGAAAGGTAGCTTGTTGTATTTGGATCGAGCAATCTCTATAAATCTTATTCACCACAACATTATACCCTAGAGGATTACTCACTAATATGTCTTAATCTAATTGTACTTTATCTAAACCATCCCTATGAGCTATAGCCATGCTAAGGTAAGGATGTGTGGATCTAAGATCAATCAAAGCATAAACGTAATCATTAAATAATAAAAATTTACCCACTATAATGTCTGAAGCATCCTGCTTGCCATGAGCTTTCACTGCATAAGTGTAAGCAGGTGGTCATCACTCTACTATACTAGAGGTCTTTAAGCACTTCCTCTTATTGATGATATTCCTATGAGTCCACTTCTACCTCGGCCTCTGGGTTGTGTAGTGCCAGGTCTGTCTGAAGAAGATGTTGGTAGGACGACCTGGGCTTTGGGATAATTCCTTAACTGGTTTTCTTTTGATCCACATTTAAGACATGCTCTAGTCAATTTCCAACACTCCTCTAGTGTTGACCATAAAAATCTTTGGCAATTATCTGATCTTGACCATAAAAATCCTCTACCCCTAACTTTTTTAATTATTCCAATATTGGCTTCTGAGTGGCTATGGATGTGAAGCTAAAGGAGCTTGCATGCATTGAAATAATAAATCCACCATATTTACATAAAATCAGTTGGTGCAACAAGATGAGGAATTTAAGCTAATAGTGGAAGTACAAGGGTAACAGGTGGTGGAGTGGGCTGTTTACCTTGCTTCCTAACCTTGGCATCTCCTTCACTTACTGATGCTTCACTCTCGGCATCCTCAAAGGTGTCAACATCTGGTCGAGATCCCAAAGCCATAATACACATTGTAAATCACAAGGGAACAGTTATTGGTCAATTCCTTAATATTCACTTATTAACAAAATTTCATTGCATGGCATGTACAAACAATCCATCAATATTATTCGTTAATGATCCGATCTTAGGACCATCTAAGCCAGAGCTTTGATACCACAAAATGTATCACATAACACCCAAATATTGGTTAGAATTTTGGAGTGTACTATACATTAACCAATTTTATTAATTAGGCGGTAAATAAATCTCACTTTATTGTATTCTATAGCAAACAACAATGTTTCTACGCTTATAGTCACCTTAATTTGTTTAATGAAATTTTTATTTTACTTAAACCGCAATTAAACATTATTTTATAGGTTAATTGATAGAAAATTGGATAGCATGACAACTGTATTTCCATACTTTCCAAACCTGCAAATTGACAAAATTACACTCCCAAATTAATTCAGCATCCAACCCACCCTTTAATTATCAAACCACCTCCACAATATTAGCCATGTCGTCCATAAATCATCATCAACCATTACATCAAACATAGCACATAGTTTTACTAAAAATAAAAATTCTAGGCATATTACATCAATTTGTTTTCTAATTTACTTTGTTTACATGCCCATTTACAACCAAAAATTTATAACTACTACAACTCATTTCCTTCAGATGTGTCTGTACATGCTAGCTCAAAAACTTCCTTTAAATCATCTCCTTGACCTGTACCCTGCACGCAATAAACAAACCACACGCTAAGCATATTTTGCTTAGTGGTGGATACACAACTAAAATATTTCATACACATTTAATCCAACTATTTTCTACTTTATTTTTTTCATATTTCTTTTGACATCATAAATTTTACAATCTATATACCTAAAACTTTCACAATTACATTTACCATATAGTTTATATACAAATACTGGTGGATCATTATACACTGGCACTAGAAAAAATATGGAACAAGAGATATATGACCTCTTTGAATCACTATGCAAGTCATAATGACTTGCTATCATGATATACACTATGTCCTTATGGCTAACCAACTACATCTCTGACTCAGTTTCCTAACTAAAACTAAGGGCAAACTCACATTTTTTTCTCAATTTCTTTACCTTAATTTTTTAAATCTATTACTTACACTTAACTTACACTATGTCATCATACCATTTCACATTATATACTGTTAACTTCTATCACATATCACTTCCAACATACATACATGCATTATTTGTTGCTTTACTTACTTTTTTTTTTTTTTACTATTGGCAATTTGTCACTTTTTCTCATACTATCGTGTCTTATATGTTTGCACTAAATAATTCAAAGCATTATATGTCATAATCCATCCTTTGAAATTGAATTTCACTAGCACATACCATTCGCCCATAATCATATCATGTCACCAAAATTTATTTTGTTATTCAAAATTTATTCCATTGATGTTATTTATCATAATTAGGCATAAAATCATTATTATTTCACCATCTTATATTAAAACACCAAATGTGTTCAATGTTCCTCTCTAGACCAAATTATATACATTCCCTAACCAATATATTTTATTCATTTTAATGTTTTATTTCAACTTATTTAGCATCTAGTTGCATGAACTGAACAATAAACTTACTCATTTATCATATCTCTAATATTCCATCAAAGTTACATAATCAATATTTCAAGCAAATTAATCACAAATTCATGGAATAAACTAGTTTATGTATCCACTTACAATTTTTGATATTCACACGCTTCAATTCCCCTTCTCTTTTCCTTTGTCACCTTGATTTTCCCTTCCTACTTCCTTTATCCCTACATGGCCAAATTCTTTTCATGAACTTTCCACCAAAAGTTTGCCACAATTCAACCTAAAATCATCTAATAATCTAGTTTCATACTTCACGAAACCCTAAGATAAAACGAAAATGCATAAATCACTTAATTGGCCAAAGTTGCCCATCTCTTTTGGAAAATTCTGTTCTCCGTTAAAATTTTTAAATAGGTTATTTATGTTTATGATCAATTCTTGAGGGAAAATATGTGTTTGACTCTCAATTTGTTGCATTTATTTTATTCAGTCTACAATTTTATATTTTCTAGTTTGTACAAAATTATTATTAATCAAAACACTAAGCATAAAATGAAAAACAGACATTTTCTCTCTCAAATATGTAAATTTAATCTTATAACAATTTGCTCCCACATTGGAAGGATATTTTGTTTCATGGAATATTCTCTGAATTTATCTCATTCGTTTCATTGGATGTTCTACTTTCGTTCCTTAGTATTATTTATACACACTTGCACAACAAAAGATAGAAAAACATATATTTTTTAATTCTCAATTATGTTAATTCGTCATATACGTATAAACTATTTGAACAAAATCTCAAGACGTAACGCAAATGTAAATCATGCCAATTTATAAGCAACATGTTACTGTTTCTTCAGCATCCAAAATCTGAATGCATAGCATAACAACGGAAATGAATAAGGTCGAGAAATTTGAAAAGCATAGAAGAACAAAAATGCAATGTTTTATTAGCAATGATAACATTGCTCTCACCATTTACGACAATAAGTTCTGTACATTATTTGCATTTCTGTAACTTAGAAGCCAGATAATTCGGCGAGCTCATAAGATTCACATATTGCGGCAAAACCATGGCGAGCAAGATAAACATCCGGAACTTCTAAATTACACATATATCACACCTCAGCAAAGCGAAAAGCCCATAAATCCTCTAGAAGCTATGCGGGTTGGACAAATTTGTCCAAGGCTGATGTATCCATAGCGTGAAACTCCTTGACAGCAGATACCACAGAAAGCGCAAGTTTCACGGCATCTTCATTGCTAGGTGCCTAACATGGGGCGTATTTTAGTTGCTACATTTTTCAAAATTGAGCACTTCATGCAGAAAAAGAAAGAACTTTTACCTCGACGTTAAGGGGGAGAACAGGATCATGAAGCGAAAGTCTAAGAAGAAACCAACCACCATAACCAGAAACTCGAACCTATTTGAAGATGAAAAATGGAAAAAGACCGAGGATTATTGTTGATATGCCCAGGAAAGGACAAATGATGTAGTGCAATAACTCAATAGCTTTCCAAAAGCGTTACTGAGCTCTGTCAAACTCACCCCTTCATAGTTAACAGGAGCTTTCTGAAGCTTTGGGTCTGTATCCACAGAGTTCTCTAAATGTTTCAAAACTGCCTCTCCATACTCCCGAAAGATCTGGATTTCCTAATTGTTCAGTAACTCACAGCAACAAAATTATATAGGCACGTGGAAACTCTAGGAAGAGCCCTACCTTCCTTTAAGATCTGGATGATCCTGATTGATTTTCAGTCTCAATTCCACAACAACTGCTGGTTCCTCCAGTCCCTCCACCAGATCAGTCAATACTCTGCTGCCGCCACCGACCCCTGAAGCTCTGGCCGAAGCTAGTTTATTCAAAAGTTTTACCTGCATTAGCAAACAGCAAATTGGAAGGAGAAATCTAGATCTAGGCAATGAATTGGTAATATAGTATGCTTGAAGCAGTAAGGCCCTTGTGTTACATATTAACCTACCATGAGATATGCACCGTCATCCAGCCAGTGATTTTCCTTGAGAGCGCCATGGCCACTTGTTTCAATAGCTAGATGTGACTCTTCACCGACTGAGTTCTGTGGCAGCAAATCACTTCAGTTGATAAATGATGAATTAAAGACTTGAAAAATGACGAAAAGGAATGAAATTTTCAGTAAACAAGCCCTCCCCCCCCCTAAATAACAAACAACGATGTTTATGATCTGGGTTAGTTAACTGACAAAAGAGCCAGAACCAGCAGCCAGTCCCAGGAATTTGGTTAGATCACATTAATTGAGATTCACCATGCAACTGTTACAATTATCATATTTCCAGTCCATTGTACATAGATCAATCTCAAAGAGCAAGACCACCTTATTCATTTTCTTGCTTATGCACATCTCAAAGCTAAACTTACCAATTGAATAGCTTCATCGATGACATTTTTATAGCCTCTTTTGAACCGATGGTGCTTTCCCCCCTAAAAGTGATTGTAGATTGTAATTGCATTCAAGTATGAAGAATAATCAATGTGGCATTTCTGTTGCATACCAAGTTTCTTCTCAATAAATGTTGTCAGCCCGTCTGAAGTCACACTGTCTGTGACAATTGTTGTTCCTGGATGCTGAAGACAAAATACCAGCAGACCAAATTGGATTATAGAAATTTAAGGGCAAAAGACCTTCTACAACAACACAAAAGCTACAGCTCTTTTAAGACAGATGAAATAGGGACATCTTACTTCCTCTAGAACTATCGCAGACATTAAAGCAACAAGACGATTCCGGTTCAATTCACGACCAGCAGAGTCCACAGCAGCAGATCTTAAAACAAGTTAAAACACATTTAAAGTAAGAGATCAACAAGTAGCTGGAGTACAAAACCACGTAGATTGTGATAATGATTACGTATCAGTATCAGAAGCTGCAAAGGTTGTGATAGCGGTTACCTGTCAACATCAGTATCAAATATGATTCCCAGATCAGCATTGTTTTGAAGGACAGCCTTGGTGATAGCTTTCATTGCTGCCTTGTCCTCCGGGTTGGGAATATGATTGGGAAATAAACCTTTTTTCAAAAATGCTTTTAGTAACAAATACACCTATTGAAAAACACCATAGGCAGAAGTTTTTTGAAAGTTAACTTACCATCTGGTTCCAAGAATTGACTGCCAGATGTGACAGCACCCAGAGGCTCAAGAACCTTAGCCTGACAAACAATAGAAGCAAAAATCCAATAATCAATGGCAAGATTTCAAAGAAATTAGTTTGTCTCCTATCATTAAAACCACAGTGCATAACTGAAAGATCCATGAATATCATTGAACTAATCTACAAATAGAGAGATGTTAAGCAAAAGGGGACCAAAAAACTCCAACGTCATTCTTTCAACACAAAAAGCCAAGAATATTGTCTAACAATTTATCCACCATAGTTACAAAAGGATGAAAATCAACGGCGGGAAGTAAAAGCTATTGTCATTTTTTCACCTATTCTGTGTATCCGATTATCACAAGCTTCACTTTAGTGCATAATTGAAAGATCAACATAAGGTTCAATATGAAAATATGGCATGGAACCAATAGACAATAGAGTGTTGTTAACTAAAAAAATAAATAACAGATTCAATAGGATTCTTTTATGACAAAAGATGCAAGAGGAAGAAACATTTATTTACATAGCCACTAAGGTGAATGTACAGAAAGGGGTGAATAAAACCTTTATGTGAAAGGTTGTAAATTAGCTCATGCAAGTGATAAGACAGCATCCTTGCCTTAGATAAAAGATTGTGACTGAATGCAAGATCCAACTAGGTGCAGAACATCTCACAACAACACATTTGGCTAGTAAATTCTTCTCACATATTTGAATGGAACCAATGCTAACGAGAACATGTTTAAAATGGCAGTGGATAATTTTCTTTCAGCAGCTCAGTTTTTTTTTTTTTTTTGCTCTGCCAACATTATCGAATTTCTTTAGGGAAAATGAGATTTTGAAGTTGGAATGATCAGTGTTACAATGATTTTCAAATTAAATAACAACCACTTTACAAAAACAGTAGTGGTAACAAAAGTTTTTAACCTATTGAATATTAATGGGAGTCAAAACTTCATTTGTCGACATCAGGCTAGGATTGCCTTCCAAATCTCAGGTGACCATCAATGACTTTCATGATTGCTTATATAGACCACTCCGGCCACAGTGGAAAGGCCACTAATGTATTGACAAGTAATTAAAAGGTCATGTGGCAAATATCTACAGTTCATAGCAGTAATAATAGCCAATGCAAATAAAAGTGAAAAGAACCTGTCTATATAAACTGCTTTTAAAAGGTTAAGATTAGAAAGCCACAAGAATTGAGTAAACTGAGCCTTACACTGTTTTTCCAAAGCCAAATCAATCTAAATAGGAGAATGGAAATCCAACTTACAGCGAAAAATCCTCCTGCTCCATTTCCTGCATCAACAATTATGTGGAAACCCTCCAGTGGCTTCTCTTTGGAATTTACAATGCCAATCAACAAATAGAAAACAAAGTCTCAGCACTTCGGTAGTTTCAATATGAAAATATATAGAAATAAACAAAATTACAAACTTTCGACATGTGATAATAAGATAAAAGAACTGCAGACCGCATAAGAATCACCAGAGAGAGGATAAGATACCATTCAATTTCAGCCATATTGCAACTAATACAAGGGGTAAAAGATAGTTTGATCTCGGGTGATTATGGTTTGTGATGCAATGACACAATCCAAAGAGTTACTACCTATATTGCCTGCAGCTTTACGGACTGCCTTCACAAGGTCAGATGTATAAACAGTCATGTAATCAGCTCTCTTTACTGAAGCAGAAGCGTGCTTGCTTGACGTCATTAAAGTTTCATCAGTAAAACTGTTGTATATATCTGCAGCGCGCTCCAAGATGTTTTTAATGTCAGCTCTCCCAAGCCCCCCAGCATCAGTGAAGAATTTGAAGCCATTCCGGTTGTAAGGAAGGTGGCTAGCTGCTCAAAAGCACCATCATATGTTTCACAAGGTGATAATTATTGTAAATCAAGAAATTTTACTGAACCAAGAGGCCACCAAAAGCTTATGCAATGGAAGAATGGTAAATATCACAAGTACCATTCCCCAAGACTATTATTACAACAGAGAGTCTGAATCTACCAGAAAAAACAGCATACAATTAATACCTGTAATCATTATAGCCCCATCTACTGGACATAACAACCCTTCATCTTCGGTAAGCGTGCTGTTAAACATTGCTGGGGTGGATGCCAATCTGTAACAGCAAATGTGCACCAAAGATCATCAATAAAACATTTGAACCGTCTACAGCTTGACTGAGAGTAATCCATGAATGGAATGAAGTCACCACATCAAATATCAGGCAATATGTACACATTTAAAGATATCAAAAGAAAAAATGTTTGAACAAGTTCAGATAAGCTAGAGAAAAGATCAACCTACCCATATTGAACAACATCCAGGCCTGCACCAGTAATACCGCGGGAAACGGCATCCTGCAAGTTTAACCATCCAGTTCTCAGTAACTTCAAATGTCAATACATGATAAAATTCTGAAAATAATAGCTCTCATGCATACTTGTGCATGTAGGTATCTAGGTAAAGCGTATGAGAGAGAGAGGTGCAGAATAACAATTTTCCATGAGGTTAATTTTTTTTCCTTTCATAATACTTTCCCAGTAGCAGTAGATATTTAATGACTGGCAATATTTTTCAGATGAAAAAATAAGACTTTAAGCACAGAATCTCACGGCTACACCAAGAAAATGAGCTCAACAAACTCAGGTTGAAAAAAAAGATATTGTAATACATATAAGTTGAATTATTAGGTAAATCTGCCTAAATCAGCACTAAGCACATATCTCTCAAATGTTGGGCCAAATTTCCAAAGTGCATGGATCATAAATGCCAGCAGGAGAAAACACATACATAATCAAGATAGACTGACATGGGCCATTCCAAAAAAGACAAAAATAAAATTCTGAATAATTTGGACAGGGAATACACACCTGCAACACTTGTGCAGATATTCGAGAATCATGACCAACAGAAACCTTCAAAGACTTGGATTCATTAATCTTTTTCTTTTCTGATAACCACGCTGCAAAGGCAGCAGCAATTGCTTCTGTAACTGGCTCAGTAAGTGTAACAGGTTCTCCCTCAACACCAGCAACAGCAACACCTCGAATATCACTGTGTGCTCATAAGGACATAGAGTAATAAAAATTAAAAAAATAAAAAATAAACAACCAGAAACTTTGCAGTTCATGTTAATTGTTAATGAGTGCATAATTATGGTGCAAGCAAATTTTGTTTAATACAGAACATGCTGGACCATCCAAGAAAAAGATATTTGCGAGACTGTGGGAGGACAAATGAAACTTCTCCTACTAGTATTTTACATTATCAATATGCTAGGTAGGTTATTTTTGTCCATAGATATAATCTACCCTCCAAATGATCATCAATGATAAAGCGACAGTAAGCAAAATGGTCAGATGAAATTTCATAAAAGCATGGAACAACCCTGGCAACAAAGAGCTAATAAAGGAAGAGAACATAAAAGTGCATTTTACTAAATAGGGCATCCAACTCATGAAGTAATGTCAATAAGTTATACATCAGTTTCTACAGTGAAAAAAATACCATTTACATAACCATTCCCCTCGTATAAGAAAAGAATGAGGACTGACACATATAACATGTGAGAAGCATGCAAGAAATTTATCTATTTTCTGCATACAAATTGTAAGATGAAAGAACGAAAAGGAACGAAATATGCTAACAAGAAATGTGAGGAAGCACCAGATGAAAAGAAAATATTAATATTCTTGAAACTATGCCCACACTATAGGCTCTGAAGTTCCTAACCTGCCATTTTGAAGCTTCAGAAGATCAACTTTATCAAGATGTGGCACCGCAGTGGAAGATGAAGCAGCTGCATGAAAAGCCCGAAAACAATGAGATGAAAAAGCAGAAAAACCATTGAAATCTTACTGGACTTCAAGGTACAATTTAAAGAAATTAGTGCCATTCCACAGCCAAGTCTATCAAGGAAGCACATAAACAAATAGATATGGAAAATAGAATATGGAATCAAGTTGATCAATCCTGATGACAAAAGAAAATAGAATGAATTCTTAGTGCTTTAAAATGCAAATTTTGTTCTTTATATCAACCTGGATAATGAGAGTCTAGAACAGACCATTGCAGTAAACAGTTCTTTGGTTAACAAAACCACTCTTGTATTTTGGTAGGGTGTGCATTTGCATGGAAGATATACCAGTCCATGCCAACTTCCCTCCACAGAAGGGAAGTGAATTGAGGGTATAAGGGTCACAACAATCCCTTCGGTAATGGGTCCCGCTCTGCCTATTCTGTGCTACAAAAACATTTTGGACAATCTTCCCTGACATTGCTGCATAAAAATTTGGAATTTTATCAGATCCCACAGTAGTAAATGCTTAAATCAATATACTGGTGTTGTATACATCTTACTGCTGTAGAGTTTCCTACCAATGGTAACGTTTTTGCTCTTGGTTAAAAAAACAACGACCACAGAGGTGATATTAGTCCATCTTTTTTAGAAGAAAGAAAGAAAGAAAAAATCCTATTCAATCATATGCACATAAACAGCAAATGAAAAATGTGCTCAAAATGAAGATCACAAAAAACAAAAAAACTGCTAAACTTACGCAACTCTTCTTCAACTTTCAATCGGCAAATCGCAGAATTCAAGCAATTTAAGAGCTCACTCGTCAATTAAAAACTTTCAAGGAAAATAAATCACTACAAGGAAAGCTCAACTTAATGTAGAAGTAGCAACAATTCAAAATCACAGACTCAAATGCAGATTAAACAAAAAGCCTGCAAATCTCTGCCAAACAAAGTAGCAACTAGCTGAGAGACTTGAAATGAACTTAAAAGGGGAACAAAAAGCAGAGTGCGAGAAAATAAATTGGAACAACCATTGCAAATACAATTCAAAATGAAAATTAAAGCAAATTAAACGAACCTGCCATTTGTTGATGGTGAAATAATTAAGTCAGAAGGCGATTTAGTCGATGCGAGGGAACGTAAGGCGGGCGGAGAAACTGGTTTGGAATGGAAAGTTATAGAAGGTTAGGTGGTGGTCGTCATTGTTTCCTCATTTCTATATTATTTTTCACCTCTCCAAGAGTTATTATAGGATAAGGCTGATCACATGCTAATGAACATGCTTCTCTATTCTATTGGATCCTTTCATAATAATTACAGTCACCAATCAATACTCAGAGCTATATACGTATATCTAGAGAGAGATGGCAAAATTAATTCTAATTCAAATTCAAATTTTAATTTAAATTCATAAAAGAAAAACCTTAAATTCAATATAATCCAAATAAATATTCATTGGATCAACCTAAAAGTGATTTACTTTATTATTCAACCCAATATATATAAATTAAAGGTAATAAAATTGATCAAAATTCAAAATTCAACCCAAATCTATAAAAAAAAATTTCAAATTCAATACAATCTAAATATAATATCTATTAGATTAATCAAAAAATAGTTTATTTTATTGTTGGACCCAATCCAATACCCATTGAATCAATCCAAAACTAACCCATTTTATTTTTCAACCTATTAAATCTATACCAAATGAATTTTTTTTTTTTCAAAATTTATCTTTCTTCCTCCTTTTCATTTCTTTCCAAAACCCTAACCTCTCTTTCCCTTCTTTGCCTCTCTTCTCCTCATGGTCGATATTTTTCCAACTTATGAAAAGTGAAATAACTTTAGTCTATTATCTTCCATATGTAATTTGTTTAATCTACCCTAACCTTAATCCTAACCAAATAGATAATAATGGTACAGTTTTTTTCCAACTTATGAAAAGTGAAATAACTTTAGTCTATTCTCTATATTCAAAATGTTTCTACTGTTGTTGTAAAAAAAAAAAAAGTTTTATAGTGATTGATAAATTTCATAAGCTAATAACATTTCTATAGTTCATATTCCTCACCAAAACCAGGCGCATTCTAAAGCTTTAAAAAAAAAGATCATCTAGGACAACATAAATTCCAAGTTTGTATCTCAACACCATGTTACGTTATATGCACATAGAAAGATGTGCTGAAATGTGACTGAATGAACTTACATACGTCCCCACTCTTCAGTCCATAGCTCCTAATGAAATTAACCCAGTCACTTCGAACACGTATCCTTTCATAAGGCTTATTTCCATTGGTGGGATAAAATTTCCTTAATGTATAGCCAACTTCAAAGTGGAGGACATAAAGTTGACAGTCGATGCTAACGATAAGCTTCCTTAGAGTTAAGACAGTGTCAGATGTACCTATGTTTAACTTGGCCTTTTTTGTTCGAAGATGCTGCTATTATAAGGCCATGGTGAATAATTAATTACAAGATTATCTGTGTCTTGAGAAACACATTAAGGAATTAATTTTTGTTCTTTTGTTTCTTTCTTCTAATATTATTGTTATCTTGTGTTCGAAATTGTGAGTTAAGAAATATCATATCTTATGATTGTTGATGAATATAGTTTAACTCTTTTTATTATAATTCTAATTATAAAATGTATTTACAGTTGGCTTGAACTTTTTTTTCTTCTACGATTTGTTTTTCAACTATAAAATCATTAGTCCTTCTGTTGGTGTTAATATTTGGTTTTATGAAAATAGAAAAATAAGAACATAATTCAAATGTTTGATAAAATGACACCAAAGAATTTTACTAGACATTTATCTATTTATATATCAACTTATTTTTTATATTATATTTTCAATTGAATATTGGTACTATCGGATCCGTTAATTAATTAATAAAAAATTTAAAATAATTTACATTAAATTCATGAATCGGTCCAAATTCATTCAATTCATTTGGATATTGACCTATAATTTTTGATCTAACCCATTAGTGACTCGTCGATTAATAATCCAATCCAAAATTCGTCCAATACACCCATTTGCCACCTCTAACCCAATCAATTAGTGACCCAACCCAAATCTGTCCAATCCGTCCATTTGCCACACACACACACACATATATAACACGAAATTATAGTTAAAGATAATTATAATTTAAAGTACAATAATATTTATCATTTATAAACTAAAATTTAATAACTGAGAAATTTAAAGAAATAAATTATAAAAATAATAAATTGAGATATCAAAGGGATTAATATGAAAATTTACTTTAAAAAGTTACAAAGGTCTTCCAATACTATGAAAAAGAATTAAAAATAAATTAATTCTAATATAAACCTAATTAAATTATCTTTGGATTATATCAAACTATAACAGTGAGGGGATTAATAATTACTTTCTACTTAAACTGTAATGTCCTCAAAATCCAGATCATGCGAATAGTACTTTTTGGATGGTAAATAGTGCCACCAAGGTAAATAGTATCATTCAGAACTCATAAATTTTTTTTAACCATTAGAATGTATAAATTATGACAAGTCCGATGGTATAATTTGAGAAAAAATTCAGATGAAATAGGCCTTCAAAAGATATAATGAGGAATTTATCCAGAGTGTAAAGAGTAGGGTTGTACAGAACCGAAATAATATTTTGGTTATTTCAATTCGATTCTTAAAATTGAAAAACCAAAAGAACTGAACCAATCGATATATATATATATATATATATATATATATATATATATATATATATATATATATATATATATATATATATATTCTAAAACATATTTTGCTGATAAGCATTCAATGAATAGTAAAAAGCTTTTCATGTATAAATCATCTTCAAACTTTTTTATTCATAAAATAATACTTAATGTAATGCCCCTCATTATACCCTATGAGAATTTACACTAATTAATTATTAGAATTTATTTTAAATTAAGTGTAAAAGCATGGAGAAGGACTTAATTGGGAAGTGAAAGGGTAAGATTTGGGGTATAATTAGAAATAAAGAAAATTAAAAGACCAAATAGCAAGTTTTGCTTAAACAAGATATTTGGACAAATTAAATGAAAGGGAGAAAGAGATATTTTGGAGGGTGATGGCCGACCAAACAAAGGGGTATTCATTCTCCATCTTTATCCTCTCTTAACCTCTAAACTCTCTCTCTATTTCTTGGGTTTTGGCAAAAGGAAGGAAGTTTTGTTTGGTTTTGGAGGTAAGATAACCTTGTTTCTTCTTGTTGTGTATTGTTCACTGAATAGCTTGATGGGTGATCATGGTAGTGTCTTCTTTTATAGAAGGAGAAACAAGCAAGAAGAAGGGAAATGAGACTCTCCAAGAGTGAAGAAAAGTTAGAGCTTGTATAAGGTATGGGAACTTATAGTATTATGTGCGTGTATGTTTGATGTTTTGACATAAGAGATGTCTTGAATGCTTCTATCATATGTTCTATGGTGGATTTTAAGTTTGGAAGTGATTTAGAGATGAAAAATATCAGTTTTGTTTAAAGATATGAAATTCTGTTTTAAGGATCAATTGAGCAGTCTGTAATCTTTTGGTCATATCTTAAGTTATAGGTATCCAAATGAGGAAATTCCAGTTGGTATAGAAACTAGACATGTATATATTGATTTTTTTTAAGAAATCGAGAACTGGTTTTCATTGCTTGATAGTGAAAATTTAGGTTGAAAACTGGTTATGGTTGTTATCTCGTTTTATGAGCATGCTATGGTTTTTCTTGCATATCCAGAAATTTACAGGTCCTATGAAGATGATTTTTAGTGTTTTGGAAACTAGAAACATAGGCATAAATTTTTGTAGAAGATAGTGTTTTCAGAAAAAGTCATATGATACGTTGGAATTGAGGTGCAATTTGAGTTTTGTAATTAACTTACAGAATTTTGAGTAGTGAGCATTGAAGCTTTTGAACCGTTGCTTTGTGTAGCGAGCGCGACATCAAGGAATATTCATATAGGAAATTGATTGCTGTCGCAAGCACGATTAATACCGCAGGTGCGACAAGTGTCGCAAGCGCGACTATTGCTGCAAGCGCGATAATAAGCATTTGTTTCCTATTTTTATTTATATTTCTCTCTTTTTCCATTATAATAAGCTACACCCGAATGTGTTACTTTAAAGATTGAACAAGTATGCTATTGTATTACAATTGTTGATGCATACATATGCTTTCCTATGAATAGTGCCTATGTCTATATATATATATATATATATATTCACATCATCGAAGTAATATGCTATTGGTTAAAGTATACTATCCTAATTATAATGCATATTTATATGAGTGGTCTGTTTAGATGATAAGTATGATAACTAAACTCCAGAATCAATACAGTGATATATGAATTGAATAATGCCTGGACTAAAATTTGGTTGTGGGTAGGTAGGCATGCCTATAGGGTTACAGTTGCAGCTGCTATAGTCTGACTCTTATGAGTCCACAGCTTGTCTCTAAATGAGACCACAGTTCCGACCCGAATGGGTCCACAGATTTAATACCTTTGGTTATTTACATATTTGATACCTTAAGGTATCCATAGCACCTGTTATCCACACCCACAGGATCTCAAACAGGCAAATTTATAAGATGAATAATATGCATATACAGTTTACTATCTTTTATTTTATAATTTAATGAGATAGTTATTCCTTCCAATATTGCATTTTATTCATTTACTTATTGTTATTTTATTTCTTAACAAAGCATATTCACTTTATTTTATACTATAATTGCATGTTTGGTGATAACCACTGTGAGTGGTAATCAACATATTAGTTTATTCCCTACTAAGCTTTATAGCTTAGCACGGGTGTTTATTCGTGTAGGTTTGTAGGGTAGACCTTCTGTCCAGGGACAAAACTAATAATCTCCAAAGCCAACATCAAATTAGGAATATTATCTTGACGTATGAGATTAATTTTGTATCTTTTTGGTTAGATAATGTTATATATTTTGTATTAAAGTCCTGTAATTATCAAGTTATGTAAGTATTAACCAACAGCATATTAAATTGTTAAACTTAATCTTGTATGATTGGTACAACATGTATGTATGTGTATACCTATATGCATCGATAACAGAGGACTTACAGTATTAATGTATGTAATTAGTAACAGTAATCTGGATTATCTAGTATAGTCATTACATTTTTGGTATAAGAACGCCTTGGTTTAGGCGATTCAGGCCTATAGGAATTTTAAGGTTTATAGATATAGAATTCTTGTTGATGTTGGCTAATTGTGGTTGTCCCTGTGCTTCTTTTGATATAGTTAGATATAGAAGGACATCGTGAAGTGGTAGATGAATCGGCTGAAAGTAATCTACTTGGACAATCTAATCCTTCTCAGCCTGAATCTTTTGCATCCACTAGAAGCGGCGTAACTACTACTGAACTTGGGAAAGCATTGTTGAAAATTTCCCATGATATGGCTCAGATTTTACAAAGGATGACTGCACTATAGGCCCCTATTTTTGAGATTAGAAAGCATGGTGTAGAAGAGTTTCTAGGCTCCACTTGGGAAGAATCTGAGAAAGCTGAGTTGTGGCTTGAAAGGTTAGAACGGGTATTCATGGAAGTTCAGTGCCTAGCTAATCAAAAGGTGACTTATGCTGTGTCCTTGCTTCAAGGAGCAGCTTATGATTGGTGGAAGCTGGTTCAGACACAACCTCAGCTACCTGATTCCCTTTCTTGGAAATTCTTTGTAGCAGAATTCAAAAAAATGTATGTGATTGAAGCATATAAGGATGAGAGATTAAAACTGTTTCTGAATTTAAAGTAGAGAGGTATGTTAGTGGCTGAATATGAAGTAGAATTTAGTCGCTTGAGCAAATATGCACCAAAACCTATGTTAACTAGGACTTTCAAGTATCGCCAGTTCGAAGATGGGTTGAATGACCAGATCCATGAACATTTGATAGGGCCTATTTCTTTGCACCTTATGGATTATCATCAACTGGTTCAAGCAGCTATCTAGGTTGAAAAAGAGGAAAATGCTAAAAGAGAAAGAGAACATAGAAGAAGAAGTTTTTCTAGGGGTGGTTCTTCATCAGGAAAAAGATCGAGGATGACTCCAAGCAATGAACCAATGGCATCTGGTAATTGCCTTGCATCTAGAGGTAGACAACAGGGGACTTTTTCGGATCTGGTAGAGGCATCGCATCTGGATAGGGCAGAGGTCAAGCTCCAGAATGTACCTATTGTTATAGATGACATTGAGGCACTTGCAGAATGCTTACTGGTGCTTGTTTCAGATGTGGTAGCTCAGAACATTTTATGGCAAATTGTCCTATGAAGCAGGAGCAGGCCATCAGTCAATAAAGTAATAGAGGAGCTTCGAATGTACCCTCCTCAGGTAGAGGTCATGGTAAAGGTAGAGCGGATCGGGTCAGTTTAGAGCCCAGTCCAGGAATATTTTACAGATAGTGGATTGACCATTCGCTCCTACACCTCCTGTCAGAGCTTATGCTATGAAAGGTAGAGAAGATGCTGATGCTCCTGAGGTCATAGCTAGTACATTCTCTCTCTTTGATACTGATGTGCATGTGCTTATAAACCGAGATCTACGCATTCATATATTTGTAATGGGAAGTTGGGTAAAAATGTATCTGTTGTAGATCATCTGAGTTATGATGTATGTGTAATTAGTCCTTTGGGCCACAGTATGCATGTAAACGAAATTTATAGAAATTGCCCTATTAGAATCCAAGAGAGAGAGTTTCTAGCCGACTTAATTGTTTTACCTTTCCATGAATTTTATGTAATCTTGGGTATGGATTGGTTGTCTAGATTCCAAGCCATAGTGAATTGTAAAGCTAAAACAGTAGTAGTTAAGAATGATGGAGAAGTAGAGACATTGATTCAGGGTATTAAATCTAAACCCTTAACCAATGTTATCTTTGCTATGAAAGCAAAAAGATTCCTTAAAAAAGGATGTGAAGCATTTTTGGCTTTGGTTCTAGATTCTAATAGGGAGACAGTTAATATTCAAAATATTCCTGTGATCGATGAGTTTCATGATGTTTTTCCTGAGGAACTTTCGGGTTTGCCACCAGAAAGAGAAGTCGAGTTATCTATTGAAACATTGCCTGGAACTACTCCTATTTCCAAAGCACCTTACAGAATGACACCCACAGAACTAAAGGAGTTAAAGGTTCAGTTGCAAGAGCTGTTGGACAAAGGCTTCATCAAGCCTATTGTGTCACCTTGGGGCGTACCAATATTGTTTGTCAAGAAGAAAGATGGCACTTTGAGAATGTGTATTGACTACAGACAACTCAACAAAGTAACTGTGAAGAATAAGTATCCTTTACCTCGGATTGAGGATTTATTCAATCAGTTACGGGGTGTTGGAGTATTTTCTAAAATTGATCTGAGATCGAAATACTATCAACTTCGGGTTAAGGATATCGATGTTCAGAAGACTGCTTTTAGAACTCGATATGGTCATTACTAATTCTTAGTAATGCCTTTCGGGTTGACTAATACACTCGCAACCTTCATGGATATGATGAATAGGGTGTTCAGACCTTATTTAGATCAGTTTGTTGTGGTGTTTATCGATGACATCCTAGTCTGTTCTCGTAATGAAGTGGAGCATGCAGAACACTTGAGAATTGTGTTGCAAACTTTATGAGAACAACAATTATATGCAAAGCTAAGTAAATGTGAGTTCTGGCTTAAAGAAGTTTCTTTTCTTGGGCATATGGTGTCTTCAGAAGGCATCAAGGTGGACCCTAAAAATATTGAAGCTATAATAAATTGGAGGCCACCTAGGAATGTGCCAGAAGTCTGAAGTTTCTTAGGTTTATCCGGCTATTATAGGCAGTTTGTGAAAGGCTTTTCAGTTAGTGCCTCTCACTCACTAAGTTACTTCGGAAAGAAGCCAGATTCGAATGGACAGATCATTGCCAAGCTAGTTTTGAACAGCTAAAGAAGATGTTAACGGAAGCTCTAGTTTTTACTCAACCAATAGCAGGTAAATAATATGTTATGTATATGATGCATCAAGAAATGGATTAGGATGTGTGTTGATGTAAGAGGGTAAGGTAGTGGCTTATGCATCAAGGCAGTTAAAGCCTCGTAAACATAATTATTCGACTTATGATTTAGAACTGGCAGTGGTTATGTTTGCTTTAAAGATATGGCGACATTACCTTTATGGTGAGAAGTGCAGAATTTATACAGATCATAAAAGTCTTAAATACTTGCTTACTCAGTGAGATCTCAATCTAAGATAGCACAGATGGTTAGAATTGTTCAAAGACTATGATTGTATAGTTGACTATCATCCGGGAAAGGCAAATGTGGTGGCTAATGCATTAAGTTGGAAGATGATGGCAACCTTGTTATTACAAGATTGTAAATGGAAGTTTTCATTCAATAGGGCTTTGTTAGCTCAATTACAAGCTCACCCTAATCTAAGGCAAGCAGTGATAGGTGCATAGGCCGGTGATAAGAAGCTATAACAATTGGTTCAATCTGTATATGAGGGGAGGTTCAATAAAATATTCAATTGGATTGATGGTGGTCTCTACTATCAAAATCGTTTATGTGTGCCAGATGTTAAAGAATTAAAGAGAGCTTTATTGCAAGAAGCCTATAACACTGTATTCACCATGCATCCTGGTGGTAACAAAATGTATAGAGATTTGAAACAATTTTATTGGTGGCCAGGAATGAAGAGAGATGTAACTGAGTATGTCTCTAAATGCCTTACATGTCAGGAAGTAAAAGCAGAGCATCAACTTCCTTTGGGGCTGTTAAATCCTTTTCCCATTCCTTAATGGAAGTGGGATAATGTCACCATGGACTTTGTCACAGGTTTACCCACTACTCAAAGGAAGCATAATGCTGTGTGGGTCATAGTAGACAGATTGACAAAGGTAGCTCATTTTATATCGGTCAGAACTAACTATTCGATGGATAAGTTGCTGAGTTATATATAGACCAGATTATTAGATTGCATGGGGGTACCAATCTCAATCATTTCAGATCGGGATTCGAGATTTACTTCTAGATTTTGGAAAAGTCTACAACAAGCTTTAAGCACAAAGCTTCGTTTTAGTACTACTTTTCATCCCCAAACTGATGGGTAATTGGAAAGGATTATACAAGTATTAGAGGATATGTTAAGAGGCTGTGTTTTAGATTTTCCTGGAAGTTGGGATAAATATGTGACTTTGATGGAATTTGCGTATAACAACGGCTATCAAACTAGCATTGGCATGCCACCTTATGAAGCACTTTATGGTTGGAAATGTATAACTCCCTCCTGCTCGACAGAGTTAGCTGAAAGCAAATTGACAGGTCTTGACATTATTAAAGATACCGAAGAAAAGATTTAACTTGTCAAGCAAAGATTGAAAGAAGCCAGTGATAGACAGAAATCATATGCGGACTTGAAAAGAAAAGACATTGAATATCAGGTTGGTGATGAGGTGTTCTTGAAGGTGTCTCCATGGAGAAAAGTGTTGCGGTTCGGAAAGAAAGGGAAACTCAGTCCCCGATCTATAGGTCCTTACAGAATTCTAGAATGGGTTGGACCAGTAGCATACCGACTGGATCTTCCCAGTGAATTATCAAAGTTGCATGATGTTTTTCATGTTTCCATGCTCCGATGGTATCGATCCAATGAGTCGCATGTTGTACATGTGCAAGACATGAGTACTAGATCTGATTACACGTATGATGAGGAGCCTAAAATGATCTTGGCTAGGGAAGTAAGGCAATTGAGGAACAAAGAAATTCCCTTAGTAAGAGTATTATGGCAACACCATGGTATACAAGAAGCAACTTGGGAACCTGAAGCAATAATGTGAGTTTAATATCCACAGCTCTTCAATACAGGTATGAATTTCGAAGACGAAATTCTTTTGGGGGGAGAGAGTTGTAATGCCCCTCATTATATCCTAGGAGAATTTGCACTAATTAATTATTAGAATTTATGTTAAATTAAGTGTAAAAGCATAGAGAAGGACCTAATTGGGAAGTGAAAGGGTAAGATTTGTGGTATAATTAGAAATAAAGAAAATTAAAAGACCAAATAGCAAGTTTTGCTTAAACAAGACATTTTGACCAATTAAATGAAAGGGAGAAGGAGATATTTTGGAGGGCGATGGCCGGCCAAACAAAGGGGTCTTCATTCTCCATCTTTATCCTCTCTCATCCTCTAAACTCTCTCTCTCTCTCAATCTCTCTCTCTATTTCTTGGGTTTTGGCAAAAAGGAAGGAAGGTTTGATTGGTTTTGGTGGTAAGATAACCTTGTTTCTTCTTTGTTATGTATTTTTCATTGAATAGCTTGATGGGTGATCATGGTAGTATCTTCTTTTATAGAAGGTGAAACAAGCAAGAAGAAGGGAAATGAGACTCTCCAAGAGTGAAGAAAAGTTGGAGCTTGTATAAGGTATGGGAACTTATAGTATTATGTGTGTGTATGTTTGATGTTTTGACATAAGAGATGTCTTGAATGCTTCTATCATATGTTCTATGGTGGATTTTAAGTTTGGAAGTGATTTAGAGATGAAAAATATCAGTTTTGTTGAAAGATATGAAATTTTGTTTTAAGGATCAATTGAGCAGTCTGTAATATTTTGGTCATATCTTAAGTTATAGGTATCCAAATGAGAAAATTCTAGTTGGTATAGAAACTAGACATGTATATATTGATTTTGTTGAAGAAACTGAGAACTGGTTTTCACTGCTTGATAGTGAAAATTTGGGTTGAAAATTGGTTATGGTTATTAGTTTGTTTTATGAGCAGGCTATGGTTTTTCTTACATATCTAGAAATTTACAGATCCTATGATGATGATTTTTAGTGTTTTGGAAACTAGAAACATAGGCCTAAAACTTTGTAAAAGATAGTGTTTTCAGAAAAAGTCATCTGGTATGTTTGAATTGAGGTGTAATTTGAGTTTTGTAATTAACTTACAGGATTTTGAGCAGTGAGCATTGAAGCTTTTGAACCGTCACTTTGTGTCGCGAGTGTGACATCAAGGAATATTCATATAGGCAATTGTTTGCTATCGTGAGCACGATTAATATCGCGAGCGTGACAAGTGTCGCGAGCATGACTATTGCAGCGAGCGCGACAATAAGCATTTGTTTCCTATTTTTATTTACATTTCTCTCTTTTTCCATTATAGTAAGCTACATCCGAATGTATTACTTTAAAGATTGAACAGGTATACTATTGTATTATAATTGTTGACGCATACACATGCTTTCCTATGAATAGTTCCTATCTCTCTCTCTCTCTCTATATATATATTCACATCATCGAAGTAATATGCTATTGGTTAAAGTATACTATCCTGATTATAATGCATATTTATATGAGTGGTCCTTTTAGATGATAAATATGATAACTAAACTCTATAATCAATATAGTGATATATGAATTGAATAATGCCTGGACTAAAAGTTGGTTGTGGATAGGTAGGCATGCCTATAGGGTTATAGTCGTAGCTGTTATAGTTTGACTCTTATGAGTCCACAGTTTGTCTCTAAATGAGACCACAGTTCCAACCCGAATGGGTCCACAGATTTAATACCTTCGGGTATTTACAGATTTGATATCTTAAGGTATCCATAATACCCGTTATCCACACCCACAGGATCTCAAACAAGCAAATTTATAAGATGAATAATATATATATACAGTTTACCATCTTTTATTTTATAATTTAATTAGATAGTTATTCCTTCCAATATTGCATTTTATTCATTTACTTATTGTTATTTTATTTCTTAACAAAGCATATGCACTTTATTTTATACTATAATTGCATGTTTGGTGATAAACACTATGAGTGGTAATCAACATATCAGTTTATTCTCCATTAAGCTTTATAGCTTAGCACGGGTGTTTATCCATGTAGGTTCGCAGGGTACACCTTTTGTTCAGGGACAAAACCAACAATCTCCAAAGCCAACATCAAATTAGGAAGATTATCTGATGTATGAGATTTATTTTGTATCTTTTTGGTTAAATAATGTTATATATTTTGTATTAAAGTCCTGTAATTATCAAGTTATGTAAGTATTAACCAACAACATATTAAAGTGTTAAACTTAATCTTGTATGATTGGTACAGCATGTATGTATGTGTATACCTATATGCATCGATAACAGAGGACTTACAGGATTAATGTATGTAATTAGTAACAACAATCTGGATTATCTAGTATCATCATTACACTTAAAATTTCCTTTTTCACTGTAGAATAGTTCTTTTGAGTTTGACTCCAGCTTCCTGAATAAAATCTTACTAATTCTTATTTGTTTGTTTCATTTCATTTTTGTTTTAAAATATAACCATAACCTGTATCACTAGCATCTATTTCTATTATTAAAAAAGCTTCTGGATGTGGCATATTTAAACATGATAAACTTTTGATTTTTTCTTTAATTTCTTTAACTATATTGTATGTTTTTCGGTCCAGGGTTTAGGTTTCTTTTTTAACCTATTATATAAAGACTTACATAATTTCCCTAAATCTTTGAAAAGTCATGAACATAATTTAAACATCCTAAAAATCTTTGTAACTATTTCTTATCTTTTATTTCATTTGAAAATTTACTAGTAAATTATAAACTTCTTTTATTGAATTACTAAGACTGACCTTGAAACTTTCTTCTTCTAAACATTGAACTTTTACTTTTAATATACTTACTTCTTGTTTTAATATTTTAATTTCTTCCAGAAGATCTTGAATAGTTGATTCCTTTTTAATTTCAAAATTTTTCTATACTTCAGCTAAATTATAAGATGTAAAATTTTATTTTTTCTTTTGTACTGATTATTTCTCTTAATCTAAGTAGATAATTTATTTTTATTTCTAGATAATTTATTTTATGAATAATATCTAATAAAAATCCTTTTAATCACTTATCATATTTATATTATTACATTGACATGGTTCTAAGCAACTACAAGATTCTGAATCAGAATACTATCTTCACTATTATTTTCAGATTTTTCACTTATTGCATTTAAATCATATTTTGAATAATCAGTAATTTCTTCGTCACTACTAGAAATTTCATTAACTATAATTTTAGCTATTTCCCTTTTTAATTCTTCTGAAATATCTAGATTAATAATAAGTTTCATTATCCTACAGTCTCTTGAATAATGTCCTTGGTTACCACATTTATAACAAATTACTATATCTTTCTTACTAGTCTTAGGTTTAAATTTTCTACATTTTGGATTTTTCTTAATGTGTTTATCCTGATTATAATTTCGTTTTGTTTATATATTTTTCTCTTATATACGTATTTTCTTTTAGGCTTTATTTTTCTTTAAGGAGATGATAGAGCTCTAATCTATTGATAACCATATTGTTTATAAAATTAACCTTATTTTTTTCTTCCTACTACATTATCTCTCTTTAATTTTGCTTTTAGTTTTAAATCAGTGCAAATTGATAATCCTTCTATGTTAACAATATTTATTAGTTGTCCATAGGTTAATTCATTATAAGGTATTGTATCATTATTATCTCTTTTTAGCCTACTCCATACTCTTTCTGCAAATAAATTAGGTGATGAAATATGACATGGTATGAATGTGATGATAACACAGTGGAAAAATAAAATTTTTCATCATACATAACATACAAATCCGAAGCAAGAAACGAAACATGCAATTTTAGGGTTTTTGAAACTTACAACTTTTGATGCCTTTTAAATCTTGAATTTGGTAATGACCAGCAACTAAGATGACTTTTTCCGCTTAGATCTCGATCACCAATGCCAAGGAATAGCCTTTTACGCCACTCCCTTTATTCTCACACACACAATTGAATCGTCGGCTAAAATTGAGATTGCTAGCTCTCTTTTAAGGTATTGTGTAATGGCTATAGTTTGAAGCTACAAAACTTGATTTTGTACTTCTCTTAGGTTGCTATTACTACCCAAGAATACAAGAGAATGAGGAACAATCCTTTCTCCTTGTGAAAATTGGACCAAAAGATTAAGAGAGAGAGAGATGAAGTTCATGCCACACTTAGAGAAGATTAGGGTTTCACGCCAAAACCAACTCTTAAGTCTCCTAGGGTTTTATTTCTTATATATCATTATCTTTTTGGCAAGTGTTTGATCTGAATTTACTACCTCAAGATAATTAATTCAACCTCAATCACTTCCTAAAAATAAGTAATATATTTTGAATTAAACTCCTTTGAATTTAAAATTCAAATTTGAAATAAAACATAAGACATATTAATCAACTAAATCACTTAATAAATATTAAGCACGTGCCAAAATTCCTTTAATTTTTCTCTAGGAATTTCAGCCACTAATATTCCTAATAAAGTGATTTAATTTGATCATATGTCTTTTAGGCTTTAATACTCAATTAATTAAATTAATGCAAGACATTTAATTAATTGAAATTAAACCTTATGGACTGAATTTCTCTCTCTCATAGACCAAGGTCCAATAGCAATTTTATAACCCATTACACACATTAATTTGACTTTAATTAAAAGCCCAAATTAATGCCCAATACATTATTTAAATATTTTTAGCCCAATACTTTGTGTGCGATCCTATAGGTCCATTTAATATTGGCAATGAATTAATAAATTAATTCAAAGGCTATATATATTCTCTAGCAAGATATTATAGCATTCCAAATTAAATGAAAATGTATATGGCATTTAGTGACCTAATGCAATTTTGCATAGTCCCTTACCCATAAATATCAGAATTAATATAAGGCATGGAACTAGTCATCCTTATATATATTAATTCTTTTCTTGATATTCTAGTGACACTGAACTCTCAGATAAATAATGATTACTCATTATTTTATCTCGGTATGGCCATACACTTCTCAGTTCACTGATCAAGTGGCCGATGATATTTTCTCTCTTATTGAGAGGGGTAATTCCTTCACTTCTCTCATGCTCTCTAACATGAATCAATGCATACCCAATCTGTTGGAATTTAACGGTTACATGCATCACATACATGAGCGGAATTTTAAAATTTTTTAACCATTAGATCTGATCTTGCCATGAATACACAATATAACTATATGAGAATAAGAAAAATCACCTTTGATTTTTGTTGAACAGTTGATTTTACTTCGCACCGGGTTGTCGCAAACCACAGTGTCCAAAATCGAACACCTCCAATGAGTAATCCACACTAGAGAGGGGTAAATTGAACCAACAAATTGGTGTTCAACTAGGGTTGGCCGAAATTCCCAAGAGCTAGCTTGGGAAGTGGCGCAAAAGGGAGAGAGTTTTAGAGAAAGGACTTTCCTTTTGTTTTAATCACTTAACCCTAATTCTCATTAGTTGGCCTTTTATAGTTAGGTTAAAATTCCAACTCCTTAATGAGATTGGGCTCTTTAAACTTGCTGGAGAATTATTAATTGGGCCTCTGGAATTAATTATAATCATTTGGGCTTAATTAAATCCAAATTAAATCTTTTTATAAAAGACCATGCACAAAATCCACAAACTAGGCCCTTTGTGCATCTAATTGGATTTAAATACCCAAATGGATTCCAAATCCAACCAAATTAAATATGTGAGTTCCATAACACTTATGTAACATATATAAATTAATTTGGTCCAAGAAAAAGCCCTCCAAGCCCTTCTGTTTGGAGTTGGCGTGTAGCCCTCTTCTGGAGGGCTTCCTCCAGCTTCTTCATTCTTTTGGCCCTTTATAATTTCTCCAATGGTCCTATTAATTATTATATCAGTCCTATAAAACTTATAGTAGTCTTATAACACTTATAGGACAATAATAATTAATCATGAAATACATTATTTCATTTAGGTCCAATTTACAGAACATTTCTTAAAAGTTCCGCGGACAATTTTATTTGATCATAATTAATTAAACTCTTTAATTAATTATTATCATATTCTCCTCTCTACCTTTATAATAATATCAAATATTATTATCCTTGTCATTTTACCATTTTACCCTTTTCTCTATATGTGTGTGACCTATTGGGTTCCTGTCCATGTTGGCAGTATAATATGTAATTGTGAGTTCTATTCAAAACTCACATGATTTAAACTCCTTTAAATCATTTTATCAATCTCTATTGATATTTTGATACATCATTATACAAGTCATGATTGGCCTCTAGCTAGGCATCATGACTACCCAAATGTCAGGAAAGTCATGTGGTTTGACTGTACCCTTCCATAGAAACAGTTACCGTGCAATTACTCCTTTCACCACTCTTATCTCAATTAGATTATGAGTATGGATTTCTGTCAACTCATATAAATCTAATTATGTATGTTCTATTAATTTAACCATTGTTCCTAAATGCCCTTCATGGATCTCCATCCATCTCGGCATATTACTCTGGCCAGAGATTCTCTGAACAAGGCAATTATAGAATCATGCGAGATAACTTCCCTTGTTAAATCTGGGATGGTGAATCCTTTGTCAATCACTCAACTATCTTCAAGTAGGTCATGATATACCCAATCTCCTAACTATGTTCACTCCCAGTTGGAAGTAATCAGTTATGGAGTCAAAGTATACCACTTGCTACTTAAGATAACTTTGGTGATCTCAAGTCTAAGGATACTTGCACAACCGCTATGAAGAGATTCCTCACTGACATAGATTTAATATCCATATGAGGATTCTCTTTGCAGGTCTCCAATGAACTTGTTCCTCTAACAAGCATCCACATGTTAGCTTTGATTATCATCCATAATCACAACTATGAGAACCATTGCTTGAACCATTCAAGAAGCATAACATGTGCTAGTCTGTCCGAATTAACAATGTCCTATCTTGTTAATTCTATGACTAGGGATATTTAGATATTAACACATTTGCATGCGATAGACATCTCACATCATGAACACCTTCATGATTGCCTTTGCACTGTGTTTATAATATCTAGGACTTCATTTATTAATTTAAGATTTACAAACTCATGTATTCAAACACAGCATTAATAAATGAATGATGCCTTTTATTAAGAATATAAATTTCATACATATGAAAAACATCCCTATTACATGGGCTCTAGGGCATACTCTCTAACAATCTCCCACTTGCACTAGAGCCAATCACTCATATGTCTCAGACTCATGCTATTTATATGGTGATCATGCTTTATCTGGGAAAGTGCTTTAGTGAGGGGATCCGCCACATTGTCATCTGTGGGAACCCTTTCTATTTTCACATCATTTCTAGCTACTATTTCCCTTATGAGATGGTAGCGTCTGAGAACATGTTTGGATCGCTGATGAGACCGTGGTTCCTTTGCTTGCGCAATGGCTCCATTGTTGTCACAATATAAAGGAATCGGATCAACAATGCTAGGCACCACTCTTAGTTCAGTTATGAACTTTTTGATCCAGACTGCTTCTTTGGCTGCTTCTGAAGCAGCAATGTACTCAGCTTCTGTCGTGGAATCAGCAGTTGTTTCTTGTTTGGAACTTTTCCAACTAACTGCTCCTCCTCCCATTATGAACACATAACCAGATTGTGATTTACAATCATCTTTGTCAGATTGGAAGCTGGCATCCGTATACCCATTTACTTCCAAACTGCCCTCTCCAAATACCAAGAACATATCCTTAGTCCTTCTCAAGTACTTAAGGATATTCTTGACAGCTGCCCAGTGTTCCTCTCCAAAATTGGATTGGAATCTGCTTGTGACACTCAAAGCAAATGCTACATCTGGACGTGTACACAACATAGCATACATGATAGAACCAATTGCAGATGCATATGGTATTCTATTCATGCTCTCTCTATCCTCTAGTGTCTGCGGACACATAGACTTAGAAAGGTGTTTTCCATGCACCATGGGTATAAATCCTTTCTTAGAGAGATCCATATTGAACCTCTTCAATACTTTATCTATATATGTACTCTGAGAAAGACCCAGCAACCTATTGGATCTATCTCTATAGATCCTTATTCCCAGAATATAGGATGCTTCTCCAAGGTCTTTCATGGAGAATTGCTTGGATAACCATATTTTAACAGATTGGAGAAGAGAAATGTCATTTCCCATGATCAATATGTCATCTACATATAGAACTAGGAAGACAACTGCACTCCCACTGACCCTTTTATACACACAAGGTTCATCTTCATTCTGTGAGAAACCAAACTCTTTGATTGTCTCATTGAATCGTATGTTCCAGCTCCTAGAGGCTTGCTTCAATCCATAAATGGATCTTTGAAGCTTGCATACCTTTTCGCCATTTCCTGATGTGAATCCTTCTGGTTGTGTCATATACACATCCTCAAAAAGATTTCCATTAAGGAAAGCTGTCTTCACATCCATTTGCCAAATCTCATAATCATAATGAGCTGCAATGGCTAAAAGTATTCTTATAGACTTAAGCATCGCTACAGGAGAAAAAGTTTCGTCATAGTCAATACCTTCTTTTTGACGATAACCTTTTGCTACTAAGCGAGCTTTATAGGTAACTATATTACCTTCCATGTCAGTCTTCTTTTTGAAGACCCATTTGCACCCTATGGGTTTTATCCCTTCAGGTGGTTGAGTTAAAGTCCATACTTTATTCTCATACATGGAGTCCATTTCGGACTGCATAGCCTTAAGCCATAAATCACGTTCTGAACTGTTCAAAACTTCTTGATAGCTTGTAGGCCTCATTGTCCTCTACTACAGTTATGCCTCTATCCGAATCAATGTGAAATCCATATCTCACAGGGATAGAACGCATCCTAGTAGACCTTCTAGGATTTTGTGTATAATCAGGTTCAACTGTAATCTCATCATTATGAAATTCAGTTTCGGGTTCAATCGATTGATCTACTTCTATTTGTGGGTCCTGAACTTCACCAAGTTCAATTTTACTCCCACTGTCTTCTCGTAGGGAGAAACTCTTTTTCCAAGAAGACAGCATGCCTTGAAACAAACACTTTTTGTTCTAAGGGATTATAGAAATAATATCCAAATGTTTCTTTTGGATATCCCACAAATAGACATTTGTCAGATTTAACATACAGTTTGTCTGACATTGTCCTCTTCACATAAGCAGGACAACCCCATACCTTCATATGAGAAAGCGTGGGTTTCTTGTTATTCCACATCTCATATGGAGTAACATCAACCGATTTACAAGGAACTCTATTTAACACATAAACAGCAGTTTCTAGTGCATATCCCCAAAAGGACTTAGGCAAGTCCGCTCGGCTCATCATTGATCGAACCATATCTAATAGTGTTCGATTCCTCCTTTCGGATACACCATTGTGTTGTGGTGTATATGGAGGAGTCCATTGAGATAAAATCCCATTATCTCTAAGATAATCCTGAAACTCTTGACTTAAGTATTCTCCACCTCGATCTGATCTAAGTGTTTTAATACTTTTGCCAAGTTGTTTCTCTACTTCATTTCTGAATTCTTTGAACTTTTCAAATGCTTCAGACTTATATTTCATTAGATAGATGTATCCAAACCTGGAATAATCATCTATAAAAGTAATGAAGTAGGAGTAACCTCCTCTAGCATATGTAGTCATTGGACCACATACATCCGAATGTATTAAGTCCAAAACCATTTTAGCTCGTTCTCCTTTACCAATAAAGGGAGCTTTTGTCATTTTTCCCAATAAACAAGATTCGCATGTATCAAATGATTCATAATCAAATGATCCCAAATCACCTGACTTGTGCAATTTGGTCATGCATTTTTCATTTATGTTTCCTAAACGACAATGCCATAAGTATGAGGTATTTAGATTATCATGTTTCATTCTCTTGGTATCCACATTATGTACTTCTTTAATTAAATCAAGAACAAAAATACCATTCTCAATGATAGCTTTTGCATAAAACATATTGTTCTTAAAAATGTAACAACATTTGTCCTTCAAAGAAATATCATAATCGTTCATCAAACGACTGAAAGAAATAATACTTTTGGATAAGGCTGGAACATAATAACAATTATTTAATTCCAGTACTAATCCACTAGGAAGAGGCAAATAGTAAGTCCCCACAACTGTTGTAGAGATGTTTTGTCCAGTAGCTGACTGCAAACATATCTCTGCCTTTCCAACTCTTCTAAAGCTTCTAAGCCCCTGTAGATCATTACATAAATGAGATCCACATCCGGTATCTAATACCCAAGATTGTTTTGAAGCAATAGAATAAGTATTAATTTCAATCATATGAATACCTGAAGTAGATGCAACAGCTTGCTTCTTCTCCTTAAGAGAATCTAGATAGGCCTTGCAGTTACGCTTCCAATGACCATCTTTTCCACAATGGAAGCAAGTTCCTTTGGGATTCTCTTTCTTGGCAACCTTCTTCTTGGAGATCCCACCATTCTTTGGCTGCGCCTTGGTTATCTTCTTCTTCTTCTGCTTCTTGCCTTTAGCAGAAGTGATAACCATGACACTTTTTGGATCTTTCTTAAATGATCCATCAGCTGTCTTGAGCATGTTGATTAACTCAGGAATGGATACTTGGATCTTGTTCATGTTGAAGTTAAGCACAAAAGGTGCATAACTTGGAGCCAACGAGTACAAGATTAAATCTATGTATAGATCATTATCCATAACATAGCCAAGTCTACTCAAATGCTCAATATACCCATACATCTTCAATGCATGAGCAGCAGCTGAAGTGCCTTCCACCATTTTGCAACTAAATAGAGCTCGAGCAATCTCATATTGCTCAGTTCTAGCCTGAGAAGAATAAAGCTCCTCTAGATGCAAAACGATGGTTTTAGCATCCATCATTTCATGTTGCTTCTGAAGCTCCGAGGACATAGCACCCAGCATCAAACATGCTGCTGCTTCACTATCCTCCATGTATTTTCGATAAATGCCTTTGATCTCATCAATGGCATCATCTGATGGAAGTGGTGGTGGATTTTTATCCAAGACATAATGGATCTTTTCAGCCCTGAGAACAATTCTCACTTGCCTGATCCAGTCAGAATAGTTGTTGCCAACCAGCTTGTTATCCAAGATTGATCGTATATTAATGTTTGAAGTGCTCATGATGATGACCTAGATGTGAAAAAGAAAAGATATGAGAGTATGTTCATATATATGTATGCATTAATAAGGTCTTTAATTAATACATATACTCCCACTATTTTATTGCGAATTAATAGCCCTCACTATTTAATCCGAGAAAACCCGATGGTTTTCTTAGTGGGCCAATATCCAATCCTTGATATGTAATTTGACCTTGACTGTGGTCAACAAGCCAAATTCCATACCCTTGAAAGGTAGGTATCTCTATACCAATTGTGTCTCTACACAACTATTGGATCATTAGGTTATCAACTCTTGATGCATGCATATCATATATGCATTCCCTAATCTTGCCTCTAGAACCATTAGCCTTGACTGTGGTCAACAAACTAATGGGCTAGCTAAGATGACCCATTTAATTAGATTTGAACATATTCGATATAATGTGAGCTTGACTGTGGTCAACAACCCACACTATAAAGAACTCTGGTTCTCCTCAAATTAATGGAAGGCTTATATACCTTAGTATTTGTTTGAGGGTTTTAGTTAATTAAGTCTCATCATACATGGTTGGCATACATTGGTATGCATCCTATATCTATCACATAAATATAAGCATACAAATATGGTATAGTTATGGACTTCACTACATTGATTTCCCCGAGCCAAGAGAGAAATCAAAAGGTCACACCTAGGTAGTATGCATGATTCAAACAAGAAAAATAATTACATTATCTTCAAGCTTGTTGGATCTCCATCCGGCCCATCTTGCTCCTTGAAAATGGTCTCCATCTCTATTTCTAATTCTAATCTAAGTAATCTAATTACATATTACAATTTGAAATCAAATACAAACCAAAAATAAGTGGCCGGGACATGAAAGTCCTCATTGGGCCAAAACATGCATTATGCTCAATCACATTGGGCTTTGTCCATAACTAACCATCATGCCAATCATTCACCCTTATATGCCTCTCTAATGCATAAAGAAATGGATTACTAACTTTGTTTCAACTTTTGAAACAATATTTTGAGTTATTTTAATGATGTGATCAAATTAGGAAACTTTTTCCATTTTGGAAACTTTCATTTTAGGAAACCTTTTTGCATGAATGTGTTATTGTCTTAATAATCAATCAAATTGATTATTAATTAATTATAAATTGATTATTTAATTAATTAATCATATTAAATAATTAAAAGAATCAATTTTGGGCTTAAAACAAGTGTAGGCCGAAACCCACAGAAGAAAAACCCTAAGTGTGTTCACACACAAACTAGTTTTGTGTCATTTGGACCATTTGGGCCTTTTGGAATGAGCCAAGCCCACTCCAGCCCTTAAAACCCATTAATAAACTTAATTAATGTTTATAATAGTTAATTTAAATCAGCTCCTTGGGCCCACCAAGTCATCCACTAATTTAAACCAAGTCCGTAAACATAATTAAGCCCATTAAGTGGTTTTAATGAATTAAAATTAATCAAATTAATTTAAGGCCCATTTTAATTAATCCAATTAATTAAAAACACTTTAATATATCATATATATAAGATTTAGAAGATCAAAAGTCGTTCTAACCATGAACATATCAAGAACACACGAAGAACACCAATTTATCGAACTTTTCGACAAAACTAGTTTTCATGCAAAACTTGTTCGATTTTAATTCCGTTCGATCCTACGGCTTAATATCACATATTAAACATATAAAATATCATCTAAATGATTTTTAAATGGATCCATAAGAAATTAAATTAGAACAGCCCCTACAATACCTAGGGTTTCACGCCAAACCCTAATGGGTTTCACGCCAAACCCAAATCATTTTTCTTCAAAGAAACTTCGGTTTTGTTTCCACCAAATTTATTTGATCACAAATACATCCAGAAATCAATATTTCTCATTCATGAACAATTAAATCTCATATTTTAAAGTTCATGAAATAAATAACTCAAAATAGAACAAAACTTATTCCGCAGAATAATATAGAATTGTATATCCATGGCAAAACCGTGGCTCTGATACCATGTTGGAATTTAACGGTTACATGCATCACATACATGAGCAGAATTTTAAAATTTTTTAACCATTAGATCTGATCTTGCCATGAATACACAATATAACTATATGAGAATAAGAAAAATCACCTTTGATTTTTATTGAACAGTTGATTTTACTTCGCACCGGGTTGTCGCAAACCACAGTGTCCAAAATCGAACACCTCCAATGAGTAATCCACACTAGAGAGGGGTAAATTGAACCAACAAATTGGTGTTCAACTAGGGCTGGCCGAAATTCCCAAGAGCTAGCTTGGGAAGTGGCGCAAAAGTGGAGAGAGAATTAAGAGAAAAAGACTTTCCTTTTGTTTTAATCACTTAACCCTAATTCTCATTAGTTGGCCTTTTATAGTTAGGTTAAAATTCCAACTCCTTAATGAGATTGGGCTCTTTAAACTTGCTGGAGAATTTTTGTTGAACAGTTGATTTTACTTCGCACCGGGTTGTCGCAAATCACAGTGTCCAAAATCGAACACCTCCAATGAGTAACCCACACTAGAGAGGGGTAAATTGAACCAACAAATTGGTGTTCAACTAGGGCTGGCCGAAATTCCCAAGAGCTAGCTTGGGAAGTGGCGCAAAAGGGAGAGAGTTTTAGAGAAAGGACTTTCCTTTTGTTTTAATCACTTAACCCTAATTCTCATTAGTTGGCCTTTTATAGTTAGGTTAAAATTCCAACTCCTTAATGAGATTGGGCTCTTTAAAATTGCTGGAGAATTATTAATTGGGCCTCTGGAATTAATTATAATCATTTGGGCTTAATTAAATCCAAATTAAATCTTTTTATAAAAGACCATGCACAAAATCCACAAACTAGGCCCTTTGTGCATCTAATTGGATTTAAATACCCAAATGGATTCCAAATCCAACCAAATTAAATATGTGAGTTCCATAACACTTATGTAACATATATAAATTAATTTGGTCCAAGAAAAAGCCCTCCAAGCCCTTCTGTTTGGAGTTGGCGTGTAGCCCTCTTCTGGAGGGCTTCCTCCAGCTTCTTCATTCTTTTGGCCCTTTATAATTTCTCCAATGGTCCTATTAATTATTATATCAGTCCTATAACACTTATAGTAGTCTTATAACACTTATAAGACAATAATAATTAATCATGAAATACATTATTTCATTTAGGTCCAATTTACAGAACATTTCTCAAAAGTTCCGCGGACAATTTTATTTGATCATAATTAATTAAACTCTTTAATTAATTATTATCATATTCTCCTCTCTACCTTTATAATAATATCAAATATTATTATCCTTGTCATTTTACCATTTTACCCTTTTCTCTATATGTGTGTGACCTATTGGGTTCCTGTCCATGTTGGCAGTATAATATGTAATTGTGAGTTCTATTCAAAACTCACATGATTTAAACTCCTTTAAATCATTTTATCAATCTCTATTGATATTTTGATACATCATTATACAAGTCATGATTGGCCTCTAGCTAGGCATCATGACTACCCAAATGTCAGGAAAGTCATGTAGTTTGACTGTACCCTTCCATAGAAACAGTTACCGTGCAATTACTCCTTTCACCACTCTTATCTCAATTAGATTATGAGTATGGATTTCTGTCAACTCATATAAATCTAATTATGTATGTTCTATTAATTTAACCATTGTTCCTAAATGCCCTTCATGGATCTCCATCCATCTCGGCATATTACTCTGGCCAGAGATTCTCTGAACAAGGCAATTATAGAATCATGCGAGATAACTTCCCTTGTTAAATCTGGGATGGTGAATCCTTTGTCAATCACTCAACTATCTTCAAGTAGGTCATGATATACCCAATCTCCTAACTATGTTCACTCCCAGTTGGAAGTAATCAGTTATGGAGTCAAAGTATACCACTTGCTACTTAAGATAACTTTGGTGATCTCAAGTCTAAGGATACTTGCACAACCGCTATGAAGAGATTCCTCACTGACATAGATTTAATATCCATATGAGGATTCTCTTTGCAGGTCTCCAATGAACTTGTTCCTCTAACAAGCATCCACATGTTAGCTTTGATTATCATCCATAATCACAACTATGAGAACCATTGCTTGAACCATTCAAGAAGCATAACATGTGCTAGTCTGTCCGAATTAACAATGTCCTATCTTGTTAATTCTATGACTAGGGATATTTAGATATTAACACATTTGCATGCGATAGACATCTCACATCATGAACACCTTCATGATTGCCTTTGCACTGTGTTTATAATATCTAGGACTTCATTTATTAATTAAGATTTACAAACTCATATATTCAAACACAGCATTAATAAATGAATGATGCCTTTTATTAAGAATATAAATTTCATACATATGAAAAACATCCCTATTACATGGGCTCTAGGGCATACTCTCTAACACAATCATACCCATACTTGTTACTCTGTTACGAGCACGTTAGGTGTATGTCAAAGTACACAGTAATTCATAAAGAGTTTCATAGAGATTCCAGGTCTAAGAACTCTGATACAAAACTTGCATATGAGAAACACTTATGACTTGTACCATGTAGTGTTCTCATGAGCGGATCGTATCCAAATACCATGTTCTTTAACATGTATCTATGATCTCTGATTGACACTCTTGTCCTAATGATCCGTAAGACAGAACTCATAATATCAGAGAGAGCATACTAGTCTTAATTCATTGTTATTCCCATAACAATGACTGACTAGGGATGTTTAGAATGAAGTCTCATTTGTTTCAAGGTCTTACAACCATGTGCCTCACACATGATAACTTAAACCGAAACGACATTCTTGGATAGTTTTATCAATTGACATGCACAGGAATACAAAAGATAAAACAAATGCCTCAATTTATTAATTTCAAGTGTTTCGTTACAATGTATTGGGGGCTAGGGCTTTCACTAACAATCTCCCACTAGCACTAGTCCCAATTGGGCATAGCCCTAAGACCGAACGCTCTCAAATGAGCTTCGTGCAGATTTGGACGCAACTGTTTCATCAAAGGATCTGCTACATTATCTTCACTTGCTATCTTGCTAACCTTGACGTCCCCACGATCAATGATTTCTCTGATCAGGTGGTACCTCCTGAGTATGTGTTTGGATATTTGGTGTGACCGGGGCTCCTTTGCCTGTGCGATGGCCCCGTTGTTGTCACAGAAAATTTCTAATGGATCTAGGATGCTTGGGACCACTCCTAATCCAGAAATGAAATTTTTAATCCAAATAGCCTCTTTTGCAGCCTCACTTGCTGCAATATACTCAGATTATGTAGTTAAGTCGGCAACGGTCTCTTGCTTTGAGCTTCTCCAGCTGACAAGCACCACCGTTCAAAAACAAAAACGAATCCAGATTGCGATCGAGAATCTTGAGTGCTGGTCTGAAAAGTAGCATTGGCATAACCTTGTATGACAAGCTCTTCTTGACCACCATACACCAAGAAGTGATCCTTAGTCCTTCGCAGGTACTTCAGAATCCCCTTTACAGCATACCAGTGCTTTTCACCAGGGTCTTGCTGAAACCTACTGGTTATACTCAGTGCATGAGCAACATCCAACCTAGTACATAATATAACGTACATGATAGATCTAATAGCAGATGCATATGGGATTCTACTCATGTTTTCCCTTTCCTCTTTGGTTTTAGGGCACTGTTCTTTAGTCAAAGGAACTCCCAAAGCCAAAGGTTTGTACCCTTTCTTTGAGTCTCCCATACTAAAACGCTTTAGTACTTTGTCTATGTACTTTTCTTAACTTAGTCCCAAGAGCCGATTCGATCTATCTCTATAGATTTGAATACCAAGTATTGTCTCGGCTTCACCTAAGTCTTTCATTGAGAAACATTTTCCCAACCATTGCTTAACCTTTTGCAATGTTGGAATGTCATTCCCAATGAGAAGGATGTCATATACATATAGGACCAAAAAATACTACTATGCTCCCACTAACCTTCTTGTACACACAAGGCTTATCTTATTGTGTAATGGGTTCTTGTTCCACAACTGGTTGTGAACTCAATCCCATTTCCAACTCATCCTCTATAGGAGTTTGTGGCGCTTGAATTTCTCCAAGTTTTACTTTACTCCCACTGTCTTTCTTGAGAAGGAACTCCTTTTCCAAGAACACAGCCTTGCGAGCAACAAATACTTTGTTCTCGGCTTGTGAGTAAAAGTAGTATCCTTTTGTTTCTTTAGGATAACCCAAAAACAAGCAGACACTGGATTTGGACTCTAGTTTGTTAGATGTTAATTTCTTAACATGTACTTCACAGCCCCAAATCCTGAGAAAAGACATATTGGGTTCTTTCCCAGTCCATACCTCGTATGGTGTCTTCCTCAACTGCTTTAGTTGGAGTACGGTTCAATAGAAACGCAGCAGTTTCTAATGCATAACCCCAAAAAGAGATAGGAAGATTAGCTTGACTCATCATAGATCGACCATGTCCAGCAGAGTTTGATTTCTCCTTTCGGACACACCATTCCATTGCGGTGTTCCAGGAGGAGTGAGCTGTGAAATAATACCACACTCCTTTAGATGACTGTCAAACTCTTGGCTTAAGTATTCGCCACCTCGATCTGATCGAATGGCTTTTATACTTTTGTCAAGTTAGTTTTCTACTTCGTTCTTAAACTCTTTGAATTTCTCAAAAGTTTCAGACTTGTACTTCATTAGATAGATATAGCCATATCTACTGAAGTCACCTGTGAATGTCACAAAGTAGCTAAAACCACCTCTAGCTTGTGTAGTTAAAGGTCCACATACATTAGTATGTATTAGTTCTAATAAGCCATTAGTCCTTTCACCTTTCTTGTTAAAAGGACTCTGTCATTTTTCCATGCAAAAATGACTTGCATGTGTCATAAGACTCTAAGTCGAATGACCCAAGCACTCCAGTTTTGTGGAGTCTTGAAATGCATTTTTCATTTATATGTCCTAAACGACAATGCCAGATGTAGGTAGGGTTCAATTCGTTTGACTTAACCCTCTTCGTATTAATGTTGTATATGGACTCTTTGTTTTGTAGATCAAGGATATAAAGACCATTTTGCAACATGGCATTGCCATAAGAAAATGCCTTGGCGACGAATATGAGCATTGCCATTTTTAATAACAAAATCAAATTCATCATTATCCAAACATGAAACTGAAATAATGTTTCTGCTCATAGCAGGCACATAATAATAATTATTCAAAACAATACAAAGTCCGGAAGGTAAAGTAAGGTGATAGTCGCCTATCTCCATGGCAGCAACTCGTGCTCCATTCCTCACACGGAGGTCCACTTCATTCTTTCCAAGTAACCGCCTATTTCTTAGTCCCTACACATTTGAACAAATGTGAGAACCACAACCGGTATCCAATACCCAAGTGGTAGAAATAGAAAGGTTAATCTCAACAACAAAAATACCAGAACTGGATGCCTTGGCTCCATTCTTCTTTTGTTCTTCCTTGAAAAGAGCGCAATTCTTCCTCCAATGCCCCTATCTTGTTGCAATGGAAGCAAGTACTCTCACTCTCTTTGAGTTTCTGCGCCTTGGGCTTGGATTGGGCCTGAGGTGCACTCCCACTTGACTTGAACCGAGTTAGGTCATTTTTGGGTTTTGCCTTTCCCTTTCCCTTAGCGGGTCCTTTTTTAATGCCCCCCTTGAACCATCAATACGGGATTGGTTTTTCAAATGTTCTCTTCAGCATTCTTAAGCATCCCATGGAGCTCAGTGACTGACTTGTTCATTGCATGCATGTTATAATTCATCACGAATGGATCATAATCATCAGTCAATGATCCTAAGATCAAGTTAGTGGCCAATTCCTTTGGCACTGGTACCTCAAACTTCTCAAGAGTATCAAGATACCCTTTCATCTTGAGTACATGGGTACTAATAGGAGTACCCGTAGCCATCTTACAAGAAATTAAAGCCTTTGTTGTCACGAACCTCTCGTGATGAGCTTGCTCTTGGAACATCTCCTTGAGGTGCACCATGATCGCATAAGCCTCTTGGTCCATAAATTGCTTTTGCAATTCAGGCACCATAGTGGCCAGCATCAGACAGGTCACATCATTGGAGTCGCTCTTCTTGGTCTCAAAAGTTTCCTTTTGAACCGCAGAGGCGTTCCTAGCAGGTTCTTCAGGCAAGGGTGCATCCAAAACATACGACTTTTCTCTTGCTTAAGAACTATTCTTAAGTTTCGAATGAAATTGGAGCTTCAATTTGTCCTTTTCAAGGACTGATCGCAATGAGAAATTGTTCTTTGAAGATGCCATTTTCAATCTACAATAAAATTTAGCAAGATTAAATGAGGTCTTATTCATAATCCCACAAACCGAATTAATATCCCCTTAAATAATTCGCGTTAGTGATTTTAATGTGGGCCAAGATCCACTTTTCACAACAACTTTTTAGTCAAGCTGAGCTTGTACACCTAATAAGTTAAGTTACTTAGGTAGGAAAACTCCAATCATGTCTCGTAAATGACTCTTGGATCAAATGGGCTAACATCTTAAGATGTTATAGCACAACCCATTTATTAGTTGCCTAGGTCCGGGCATCCCTTTCCATGTTAAGTCCAACCTACATTCACAACCCATGCCTCACAAAAATAATCGGGCGCATCTAGGACTCCTAGTCTACGTGATCGATGATCGATGCCTTGACATGTTTTGAATTAGGAAGGCAACTTT